>JAOEHQ010014158.1:0-15689 GCA_025447715.1 Asclepias incarnata
AATTTTTCTAACTTAAACATAGAGGATTTATTTAATTGGGATAGGGTTTCTTTTAAAGACATGTGAAAATTTAAAAACAATAAAAAAAATTGACTTTTGTTGACCTTGAATGAGTTTGACCAATACCGGCCGATATTTGACCGATACCGGCCGATACCTGACCGATACGGCCGATACCAACGATTTCTCCATGGTGACTAGCGTTGACCGATACTTGAGTCGATACCAGCTATCTCGTCTCCTTGAGCAGCCGATACCGATACCGATACCGAGATATCGGCCGATACGACCGATATTTACAACACTGTATATACTAGTTTTACGGCCCGTTCGATAGTCGGGTGATTTCAAAACACATAGCTTATAATTTTCATTTCAATATGTAGTGTTGTTATGATAAATATAGAATATTTTACAACAAAATTATTATATAATAAATAAAAAATTATATAATATAACAAAAACTATATACTACTACATCTAATACAAAAGCACATTAAGATACAAGCCACTTACAAAACTCTTGCGATAGAAACACACCTTTGGCGATCGAACTCCGGCGTAACTCCAGCGATATAAGCGGCTGTAACAAGCCATTTACAAAACTCTCCGGCGAATTACAAGCGGATTTGTTTTTTTTAATTCGTCGACTAAAAACGCCATGAAAAAAAATTGAATAACATCTTCATTAAATCATTATGGATCTAGAAGAAGAGATTATTGCCGATGAAAAAGAGAATACAGGTATGCCAGTTACTTATTTATTTAACATATTAACCAATCAAATGTGATTGTACATTGGAATATACATTTTGTGTTCAAAATAAGTTGGATTAACCAATCAAATGTGATTGGTTACGTATGTTATTCTATATTTATTTTTGGAATAAGTTTAATTCTGTATTCAATCTAATGTGATTGTACTTTGAAATGTGTTACATAATGTATGCAATATGTATCAAACGTGATTGGTTATGTATGTTCTAACTTTCTTTAAATATCTTATATTCTGTATCCAATCAAATTATATTGTGTACATAATCAGATGTTAATATGTAGCTGACATGTATATTTTTTTTCTTTTGAAACGGTTTTTAGAATGGATTTAACACCTAAATCAGCAACAAAACAAAATTTTGATACACCAGGAGGGTCGATGTATTTTGTGCCACTAGTTGATCCAAAAATATTACCGGTCGTAGGAAAAAAATTACGGAAGACTAGAAAAGTGTGAAGAAATGTATAGACATTATATGTTTATCATGCTGAATTTGATATCAGAAAATCTTGTCAGAAAACTGGTTTGTCTGGAATGGTAAGGCAAAAATACTATCTTTGCAACAGAGTAGGCACACCGAAGAAAGTTTCAATGGATACCTTAGAAACAACTGAAAAACTAATTTGAAAGAGCAGTTTGGAATGCACGGGATGTAGAGCTAGGGTGAGATTCGACTGGGTATACGGAACCGAAAAAATCATACTTGCTGATTTCCAACAACATCACAACCATGAATTGCTTCCACCAGAGTACGAGCGAGTACGAGCATCTATCCAAGAAGGAAAGACAACTGCAATATGCAAAACAACTTTTTGTCTACAATGCATCAATCACAAATATTGGTCCAACAAAAGCTCATCAACTCTACAGTAACATAAAAGGATGTTATGAAGATGTAAACGGAACAATCGATGACTTGAGAACCTGGAAAAGAGATCTCAATGTTTACATAAATAAAAGTGACTCGTAAATGTTGGTTAACAAGATGGAGAAAAGGAAGAAATACATTCTTGGTTTTTCATTTGAATATAAGCTTGAAGGGAGTGAATTGCACTCAATTTTCTGGGCAGATGAAGTAGCAAGGTGAAACTACGAGGAATTCAGCGACATCATGTTGTTCGATGTGACATACCGATCAAACAGGGTTTTTTTTATGTATATGTAGTAATCAATCAATTCTGATTGGATATACTTTGTTATTGATAAGTAAGAATCAATCAAATTTGATTGTGGTTTCCAACAAAATCAAATGTCATTGGAGTTACTAATTGGATAATGTTTTTGTTGATAGGTACAACATGATGTTTGTCCCATTCACTGGCATAGACAACCATCATAAGTGTGTAACCTTTAATGCGGGGTTGATAAGAGACAAAAAGTCAAAGAGCTACACATCGCTTTTAAACTGTTTCATGAAGACATTCAAAAAAGAGCCAACGATGGTGGTAACAAATCAAGACAAATCAATGGAGATTGCAATAAGAAATGTCTTTAAGGCGGCAAAGCATAGGCTGTACATGTGGCACATTACACAGAATTTGCCAACAAATATAGTTTGCTTTACCAATGTTTTAATTTTTTGTCAAATCTGTTTTTGTCATTATCAATTAAAGGTGATTGTATACCATAACTCGAAAAGCTCATCTTGGTCTTTCTTCTTATCATCAACAAAGAATTTCTCTGTCTATTTGTTCAAAAAAAGGTAATTAATTCACAATCACTAGTTCGGAATGAAGAATACGTGATTTAACTAGGGTCTTCTCGTGAACAAAGGGGGATTGCAAGACAGCGGCTGGTTTTCGAATTAATTACCTTTTTTGAACAAACAATCAGAGGAATTCTTTGATGATGATAAGAACAAAGACCAAGATGAGCTTTTCGAGTTATAGTATACAATCACCTTTAATTGATCTTGACAAAAACAGATTTGACAAAAGAATTAAAACATTGGTAAATCAAGTTACCTTTATTGGCAACTTCTGTGTAATGTCCCACACAGCCTATGCTTTGCCGTCTTAAAGACATTTCTTATTGCAATCTCCATTGATTTGTCTTGATCTGTTACCACCATCGTTCACTTTTTTGAATATCTTTATGAAACAGTTTAAAAGCCATGTGTAGCTTTCTGACTTTTCGTCTCTTATCAACCCCACAGCAAAGGTTACACACTTACGATGGTTGTCTATGCCAGTGAATGGGACAAACATCATGTTGTACCTATCAACAAAAACATCATCCAAATAGTAACTACTATAACATTTGATTTTTTCGGAAACCACAATTAGATTTGAGTGATTCCTACTAATCAATAACAAAGTATATCCAATCAAAATTGATTGATTACTACTTATACATAAAAAAAAATAAAAAAAATTACCTGTTTGTTCGATATGTCGCATCGAATGACATGATGTCGTTGAATTCCTCGTATTTGCACCTTGCTACTTCATCTGCCTAGAAAATTGAGTGTAATTCACTCTTTTCAATCTTATATTCAAATAAAAAACCAGGAATGTATTTCGTCTTTTCCTTCATCTTGTTAACCAACATTTGCGAGTCACTTTCATTGATGTAAACATTGAGGCCTCTTTTCCAGTTTCTGAAGTCATCGACTTTTTCGTTTACATCTTCATAACATCCTTTCATGTTACCGTAGAGATGATGAGCTTTTGTTGGACCAATATTTGCGATCAATGCATTGTAGACAAAAAGTTGTTCTGCATATTTCAGTTGTCTTTCCTTATTGGATAGATGACTGTACTCTGGTGGAAGCAATTCATGGTTGTGATGTTGTTGGAAATCAACTAGTATGAATTTTTGGGTTCCGTATACCCAATCGAATCTCACCCTAGCTCTACATCCTGTGCACTCCAAACTACTCTTTCGAATCGGTTTTTCAGTTGTTTCTAAAGTATCCATTGAAACTTTCTTCGATGTGCCGACTCTGTTCCAAAGATAGTATTTTTGCTTGACCGTTCCAGACAAACCAGTTTTCTGGCAAGACTTTCTGATATCAAATCCAGCATATAAGCATGATATCAAATCCAGCATGATAAGCATATAATGTCTATACATTTCTTCACACTTTTCTAGAGTTCCGTAATTTTTTCCTACGACCGGTAATATTTTTAGATCAACTAGTGGCACAACATACATCGATCCTCCTGGTGTTACGAATTTTTGTGTTGTTACTGATTTAGGTGTTACATTTATTCTAGAAACCGTTTCAAAAGAAAAAATATACATGTCCGCTACATATTAACATTTGATTATATACACAAAACATACATAACCAAACACATTTGATTGGTTTAGACAAACACATATCGCATACATTGTCTAACACATTTCAAAATACAATCACATTAGATTTGATACATAATTAAACTTATTCCAAAAAAAGACAAAGAACAACATACGTAACCAATCACATTTGATTGGTTAAGCCAACTTATTTTGAACACGAAACGTATATTCCAATGTACAATCACATTTGATTGGTTAATATGTTAAATAAATAAGTAATTGATATACCTGTATTCTTTTCTTCCTCGACAATAATCTTTTCTTCCGGATCGATAATGTTTTAATGAAGATGTTATTCAACTATTTTTTATGGCGATTTTAGTCAACGAATTAAAAAAGCAAATCCGCTTGTAATTCGTTGGAGAGTTTTGTAAGTGGCTTGTTACGGCCGCTTATATCGCCGGATTTCGATCGCCGAAAGTGTGTTTCTATCTCCAGAGTTTTGTAAGTGGCTTATATCGCGATTAATTTGAGGGTTTGAGGGAGAAGAATGTGTTTTATTTGGTGTTGGTGAATATAACGTGTGAATTTACATAAATACCTCTCTGTGTTTTTTTTTCTTTAATCTGGATTATTGATCTCTTCGGATCCAATGGCTGTGATAAGTCCCCTGATTTCCATCTTTTTCCTTGGATTCTTTGGATCACAACAAAGCTCTTCTTCTATCTTCAACAAAGCTCCAAGCCCCAAAATCACTAACTCCAACTCTCCAAGTGTGAATCTTCAAAGATAGATAAAATAGGAGAAAGGGTTTTGATAGATAGTTAAAGATGATGATGGATGTGGTAGATGGATGATGGATGGAAATACGGTTTTTTCTTAAAGAGAGGGTTTTTTTGTTGTGAAAGTGATATTGATGATTTGCTCTTCACTGTGCTCGGCTTATATAAAGAACCCCAAATAAAAGATGAAAAATATTGTTTCTCTCCTGCTCTTCTTTTTCGGCCCACCCAGCAACAAAGTGAAAAGTCTACCAAAATGATAAAGTGAAGCATGGGCGGGCTTTGGTTCACACGGCCAAGAGATTAAATAAATAAAATGGGGGCTTGGATTTGTCTCTCCCAAGTGCACCAAATAAACAAAACAACAATAATAAAATTGAAATGCCGGTGATTGGCTAGGACTCCAAAAAAAAAGAAAAACAAATGTTATGTGTGGCGTGCGTGTGAATTTGTTTTTCCATCCAACAAAAGAAATGAAATCCAAATGTGGCTCTGTGTGTGCGTGTCTTGTTCCCAGCCGCAGTAAACAAAACAACAATAAAGAAAGTGGGCTCTTGTGGGCTGCTGTGTCCGAATACCATGACTTTAGTTGATCGACCGATTTGCGCATTTTAGCTCCCTTTAAGCTTTATAGGCATCCAAATACATGATAGACCTACAAATCACTTATGCAAATAATAAGAAACTATAAATATACAGAGCCATCGAACCGGACCGCTAAAAAACCGGGCTTAAAAAACCGGCCCCTCGACCGCGAACTGGTCCGACCGGTCGAACCGGCCGGTCCGGTTTTTAAAACATTGAATATTAGCCAACAAATCAATATGCAAAACATGTATAATTTGGCCAATATCAACGCATTTATCATCTTGGAGAACTGATGCCCATTTGATTTTAAAATGTATATAAATTGAGTTTAATTATTATGGTTTTTGAGATGTTTGTATTGTTAATATATGTTGTTACTTTATTAGGCCGCACGTAGTAGGGCGTCAGACGCCGTTTTGGACGCGCGTTCGATGCCGACGCTAGTACGAGGCTGGCTTCTAGAGGGTGGGGTCGGCATGTGGCTTCTATTTTCGGACGCAGAAGACGAAGAGAGAGAGAGAGAGAAGCGGGGTCGGTTTAGTTTTTTTTTGTTATGTTTGTGGGGTATATATATGTGTGTGTGGGTATAATAATAAAATATTTGATGATGGATGAAGAATAGAACTTAGTACGAGAGGATGTTTTTGGGAGTGTTTTAGGAGAGAGAAAAGCTGATGTGACGCTAATGTGGCTGAAAAAATAAGGAAAAAAGTGTTCACCTACTACGAAAGGCCTTATTGCTTTGTCTTGTCCTGCACTCCTGCCTTATTCAGAAGCTGCTGACCAACCTTGATGTCCATTTGATTTCAGATAAGGGTTTATTTGAAAATCATATTTTTGTGAGATGAGAATGTTAAATACTACTACTATGACGTTATATAAATATATTTAGCTTTTACAAATGAGAAACTTTTTTTTTTTTTTTTTTTTGAATGGCAAAATGAGATATCTCAATATATACTAAAACAGGATTCTGGAGAAGTTTTTAGAGCCACCAGAATCATTTGTTTCCCGCCTCTCTCTCCTCTTTAATAACATTCTTTCTTCTTCTTTGTTTTTTTTACTTATTTTTAACATTTACAATATTAAATAATATATATTTTATACTCTATTATATACTTTATATATATATATATATATATATATATTTATCTTAATCAAAACTTTAAAAAGTTTCTTCATCTGTGTAAATAAAAGTATAACATGCATTAAAAACAATCATTTCATACATGTTTATATTTTCACTTGTGACATTTCTTTTTATTTTGTGTTTTTTTTTCTTCCAATAACCATAGTTTATGCTTACTAACCTGTATAAAATTTATGTATTTAATCATACATGTTATTATTTTATTGACATATTTCTAATTTATAGATGTTTATTTATATTATGTTTATGTTTTTAGATGCGTATTTTTAATGTTTTTCTTTATTTTTTTCTCTTTTATTTTATTGCATTTTTATTTATATAAATATTTTTCGTTAACAAATCATTTTTATGCTTACGTCTTAGATATATGAACCTATTTATGTTAAGCTATATTTTATTTCTTTTAAATATGTTTTATTACATTAAGCAAAACTTTTTTTTATATAAATTTGTTTCGTCATGTTCTGTTTTTAAATATGCATATCATTGTGTTTAGTATGATTTAATACAGAAATATGCATATTTATTTATACTTTATTTGTAGATATGTTATATACTTATTTTAATATATGCTTAATATTTTAATCACAGTAGACATTTTTAATCAAAAAATGGAAAGAACGCTTGCATTGTCAACGATATAATTCCAATTCAAGTTGACGCTCTTAAACATATATGAATAACTCATTATGGAAAACACTGGTACAGGAACTCGCTGAAGCCTAATTTTGTTATAAAATATTGTATAAATTATCATAATGACAACACATATTGAAACAAAAATTATAAGATATGTGTTTTGAAACCACCCGTCCATCGGACGGGTCCTAAGACTAGTATTAAAATAAAAGGCGAAACTAGCAAGATACTAGTCACCTAAATTGTACAATTACAACAAAGTCTAGAAATCTACAATATAAACAAAAAACCTCTAGACTCATCTCGAGAACATTAACTGCGAGGATCACAAAAGGAGTGAAAAAAACTCGTGCCAATTACGGTGACCCAAGACACGAGAAAAAACTCTCACACAACGAAGGCCGAGCCACCGGTTTTACAAATGAGAAACTAATTGTGTCTCAGTGTCTAATACTTAATTATAATGATAAAATTATAATAAATTTGGAAATTATTTTGAAAAAGTTTATTAATGAGCAATTTGTAATCTTAGTGTTATTTGACTTTAAGCAAATGTAATTATTTTTGTTTTCTTAAATATTATTTTCATTGATATTTAAATAATTCTTCAGTCATGAATATCTTGAGAAAAGTCTACAATGACTTTGTTTTTGTCAATTTATATATTTCCATTAACCTACTAAAAACTTCTTCTCTCTCAAACCTCTCTTATAATAAAAAAAAGTTTTTAAAAAAAAATATTTTTTAACACTTATAAATAGAGTTATGATATATCATTTTAAACAAACCTCTTAATAATACTAACAAAAAAAAGGGGTTAAGGAGATAACTTTGTCCCCGGTATCACAATTGGATATCTATCATGACCTCCCCGTAAGGTTTTTTGATGCCAGTGAAATATGATTCTTAGTCTTAGGATCAAAAAGATGATGTCATCTTTTACCTAAGTATTGGTCAATAGCATTTTTAATCCTCTCACTTTTAACATTTTAACAAAAATTGGTGAATCTTTTGATATACTGATTATTGAGTGTCTTCTAAACTTTTAGATATACTGATTGTATTTAAACAAATGTTATTAGACGTAACAGTTGTATTTAAATAAATGTTGTTAAAGATAGTTAGGCCGGATACAATAAGGTGTCATGGGGATGAAATCGTAGTCGTCCTCACTTTCTTATCGACAGCGCCACGTCTTGGGCATCATGTCTTGGACGATCATGAGGACGCTATTGACAGCGACATGTCTTGGGTGCCGTCGTGGGGAGCCTTCTCCATGGAGACGGGGTAAAGTGAATGGAAGTGGGTCCGGTTCTTTGAATTTGAATGTTAACGGCTATATTTTTATTTTCCAACCACAATTATTAACTCTATGTATACATACATACACAATTTACATACACACACCAAACATAAATTCAAACACAAACATACACACACTAAACACAACAAACACACCAATCATCATGGTTGAACTTTCTTTTGAAATAATCGTGTTTGAGATATTAACAAGGGTGCCACCAAAGGTTGTGGGTCGTTCTAGCTAAGAGTGTTTGTAAGGCATGGTATGCCTTACTTTCAAGACACAAATTTGTAAGGAAACACTGTTCTCGCTCGTTAATTTCATCTAATCAGAAAGCTCTCTTTATCGACGACCTAACTTGCTCTATTCATCCAATCAACTTTCAACCCCATGATTCATCGTGACTATTCCTTTCGATCATCATTAAATGACGTCTCTATTCTTTCACATTTTAGTGAAGTATTGTGTGTTTGCTTGGATTATACATCTGAGTTGTTTCTTTGGAATCCATTCACTACCGCTTTCAAGCGCTTGTCATCTCCATATGGTGAATGATTTTATAATGATAATCTTGATGCTGTTGGTCTGTACATTGACACTTACGATGATTTTAAAGTCTTGTATATAAGGCGTAGGGATGGTGTACTTGGTGTCTATGTCTATTCTAGGAGTAAATAATCTTGGAGAAACATACCTTTCATACTACAACAGGAGTATCTAAGCACCCAATTTCTATTGGCCATCCGATACTTTGTGTGGTGATACTCTGTATTTCACTGTTAGCAAGTGTTGGGTTGGAGGTAGACATTTGGTGATTTATTTTGATGTTAATTCGGAGCAGTTTAAGGAGATGAACCTTCCACCGATTTCAGAAGGGCCAATTGTTCAAGAAGTTTTAGTTAATGTAAAAATATAAAAATAATAACATCATTGTTTTTTTTAATTTTGTAATCTATACTTATAATCAATATACGATTTTATAAAAAAAAATTATATATATAAGATTTATTACATATGTTCACCCACATATTACGCAAGACAATAATCTAGTTAAAGAAAACACATAAATGGAGCCGCACATAACACGAGTATATAATTTTTATATGTGTTTTTATAAGATCAAATAATGTTGTAATTGTTTGTTTTCGGATTACAAAGAATTTACTTTTCTCTTATCGTTATCGTCGGGTTTTTCTTTCCTTATAAAACCAAAGTGGTTGTGTATTTATATGAAAGTTATGATTTAATCAATGTAATTTCAAAACTATAATACTTTGTAATATAAACATATATATATATTTTACTTTCAATATTAATATTAATGATTTTGACTATAAGGTTTTTTATCATGTAATTTATTGTTTACAAAACCTTAAAAGATAACTAGCATACTATCCGTATAATGCAATGCGGTTAAATTTTTTGGACACTCTTCAATAATTTTTATGACACTCTTCAATAATTTTTATAATGATTGGTTGTAATCTCACAAAAGGGTTATAGATAACTAGTAAACTATCCGCACAATGCAGCGAGATTAAACTCTTTATAAGAAGTATTAGATAACAGGGGATAAAAAAAAGTATATTTGAATATATTTTTAAAAAAAAAGTTAAGGTTTTTGTTATTATCTTTGTAAGGGTTTTTTTTATGTAGCTTAATTGTAAAGTTTTTTTTTTTATATTCTTTTCAATATTAATTGTAAGGTTTTTACATCCTTTTTTAATTCAAATCTTTTATATCTATAATTTTTATATAGTAAAAATAAAGATATAGTTAAAAAGAAAAAAAATTGATAGTTAAGGGACTAAAAGAATATCTGAATTGAAAAGAAAAAAGTGATAGTTAAGGGACTATTTGTGTGACTATATCTGTTCGTTGTGTATAGTTTATCTTTTTGGCGGTGTTATTTTACAATTTATTTCCCATTTTTATTTTACAAATACAGGTGCAAACAGGGGCATCATCATCCTCCTCATCACAATTTATTATATAAATAATATAATAATAAAATATATATTTCAATTGTTGTGATCCATTCCCTAATTCAGTTGAGCCTGTCTAATAACTACTCTCAATCAATCATTTCCCACTATAATATAGATATATATATATATTTCTTCGATAATAATAATAATAATTCAAACCAAAGGTATATGCTTTTCTTTGCTTATTTATTTATAATAATTTAAATTTAAATGTTTGTTTTAGTTGTTCAATTTCTTGAATTATGAATTGTGTTCAGTTTAGAATTATAATTTAAATTCACTGCGGTTGACGATCGGATTAAAAAAACAAAAAACAAAAAAAAGGCTTTTATAATTGTGATTTTTCCCATTTTACAAAAAGGAGAAAAGTACAGGTTATTGTGGCTCTTTAACATTTTGTAATGTTGTATAACATTTTTTTTTTTTTAATCTGAGTGATTTCATAGCACAAGGATGGCTTGTAAGGGTTTCATGGAGTGCTTGTTGAAGCTCCTGAACTTCTTATTGACTCTTTCCGGTTTAGCCATGGTCGGATATGGGATATATCTGTTTCTTATGTACCAAAATGCAACCGATCATATGCATGTTGTGCGGTCAGATGAAGGAATGATATACCTCGGACGCCCTATGCTAATGGCTGTCTCACTGTCTAGTAATGACTTTTACGATAGCTTGCCTACTGCTTGGTAATGTACCTTTATATATATATGTGTGTGTGTGAAACTTCAGAATTTGTATAAAGAATATTTCGTATTGTAATGTCATGTTTGATATTAAGTTTTGATTTATATATGATGCATTTAGTGACACATGTATATTGCCTGCTTGTAGCGATGAACGTTAACAAGTAGTTTCATGTTTATCGGTCTGTAGAGTTCCCCTAATAAATGGAGATAGCTTTCCACTTCCCTGAAACAAATTCACCCCTCATCCTTTGTTTACTGAAATTTATGGCATTGAAACTGGGAAGAACTGATGTTGAGTTTACAATGAGCATGTGTGCTGCTTCAACCCAGACTTGTGTTCCTTTGATTTTGTTAGACATGAGATGGTATGAATCTGTAATCATAGAGTTGTTAATGGTGGTTAGTTTTTTTTGTGCAGGTTCATCTATCTGTTTATCGGTGTCGGTGCAATTCTCTTCGTCATATCTTGCTTTGGTTGCATTGGCGCATCAACGAGGAACGGGTGCTGCCTAACCTGTGTATCCTGATTTAAACAAGCTGGTTTCTTTTTTTTTCTTTTTATAAAAAATGGGAATTTAAATCATAACGGGCTTTTATAAGAATAAACTCGTATATTCAAAACAGTCGAAGATGTTTCTATGATATAATTAATCTATTTGGATAGTTGATTTCCTTAAGGAACGTCAGTACTCTGTACTTTTGATCTTGTTCATCGTGGTAGAAGTGGGATGTGCTGCTTTCATCTTCTTTGACAAAACCTGGAAATCGGTGAGTTCTCTTTGAGCCACTACTTGATTTTAAGCAACTTTCAGATGTTAAAGATTATTTTAACTAAAATGTTTTCAGGACATCCCAATTGATAAAACTGGAGAATTCGACACGATATATGGATTCCTTAGAGATAACTGGAATATCTGCAAATGGATTGCATTTGGAGCTGTAATTTTGCAGGTGAGACACTAACAAAAATATTTCTGAGAGAACACTAAGCAGTGCATTGAAAGCAATTTGTTATCGTACTAGTTTATGAACCCGGGTGATACCCGGGTATTATTATGATATTATAATATAAATTTGGAGCATTTGAATATTTGCAAAAAATCACGGATTTAAAAAACTTGCGTGCTAATTTTAGCAACTTGCAATTTACCTATTTGAAATGATAAAATATTTATTTAAAAAAATAAAAATTGATCATATAAATATGACATCACAAAATATTTTCTTAAAAAATGGTTAACTTAAAAAAAATGGTTATGGTAATGCCACATAAGGTTTTTTAGATAACAAATGATGTCATCAAAAGTCTTTTTTATTTAATATAGAGATATTATTCTACAAGTTCTGAATAGCTTATGTGTGGATATGCAGGCTCTGATATTTCTGTTAGCTCTAGTGGTACGTGCTGCAAATGCACCAGCTGAGTATGATAGTGATGATGAGTACATAAGTGGTCCCAGGCAGCAAAGGCAGCCTTTGATTAGTAGGCAACCGGTTCCAGCAACAGTTGTGCCTGTTGCCGGGACTCTTGATAGTCGTCCCAGCAGAAATGATGCATGGAGTGCACGAATGAGGGAAAAGGTGCATCCTTTTTTTTTCTTCCTTTCCCTGATTTGGTAATCTCAGATTGTTTCATGACATCATGATCCTAACTTGCTTTATTTTCATATAACCACCATTATCTGTGGAGGTGTCAAGATGAGCATGTTGGGTAACCGGTCAGAATGTGTCACTTTTTACTGTTTCAAATCGGGAGGGTGGATAAGAATAATAAATATGTTATTTATGATTACAAAAGCCATATTATTATCATAGCTGTATAGTTTTTGGCCTAAAGTGCTTTAGGAGGTTGTATGCATTAATAAATAAGCTTTGAACAATTTTTTATTTGCTCAACCCATTTAAGTCGTTCCCTTTTAGTAACTTTCTGCTTTAGCCCATTTAAACTGTTTGAGATAAAACATAAGCCAGATCAACATATTCATAAATCATAATAAATGGGTCAAAAATTGCTACCTCTTATTTGTCTTAAATTGCTTAAATATTCGACCATAATATCCTGTTTCTGTTGGTTCATAATCTTTATTTATTTTTATAATTTTGCAAAAACTGGCAGAAAACCCGAGAAATATTAGTAATTTTCTGTTTATGTTGGTTCATAATCTTAAAATGGAATTTCTTACTTCATTCTTTGTGTGAGTTAGACCTTTGATACTTTTGAGTTTGAGTTTGCAACTACAGCTAAATTTTGCTGCTTGCCCATACCACTGAAACTATAGGGCTTCCAATTGAGACATTCGTTTTTCACTATTGAAACCTTGGAGACACTGAATCCATTGGTTGCAATTTGCACAGTAAACTCGTTTATGAATCCATTAGTTCCACTTAGGTATTGTTGTTAGTTATATTTTTTAGATGACTACAAATGCATTCTGCTTTGATATGGCTTTAAAATGGTAAATTTGTTTTTTAATGTTAATAGTCTGGAAGGAGGAACTTGAGAAGTAGGCACTGGTCAGTCTCTTTGTAGACGTGATGGCTGGACCCTTGCATAACTAGTCCTTTCTTATCTTCTTTCTTTTTATTTTAATAAAAATTAAAATTGTTTTATGAAAGATTAACGTGTTAAATATGTTTGCAATGTCTATATTATCAAAAATTCAAACAATAAACCATTTTTTTCAAAAAGAAGCAATTTAAAAGGTTTTATGCATTTGATACACATGCATGACCTTCAACTCATATGACTTGTTTCTTTTCTAGCTAAAACTTTTAACGTAACCCACATGACCCGTTAGAGGTCATCCATACCTAAATCAACCCAATTACTAGTTAACTGCTATTTACCAATCCTGGTTTGATTCTAACTAAGCTTGGTCTTTTTTGTGTGGCTCTTCTCAACTATTTTTCTTAAGTTCTTTGTTAACTTATTTGTTTTTGTTGATATGATCATCGCAGTATGGGCTTAACACGGCAGAGTTCACCTACGACCCAAATGACCCAAACAGGAACCAGCATGGCAACACACAACCAACAGAAGAGAAGAGTCGTTGCTCCATCATGTAATTTTTGACAACATGTCTTCGTCCTCGATCAGAAAGTGTGTTTTTGAAACTGTTTGTGTTTGATGTATGCATGTTGAGTGGAAAAACATAATGGTTATTTTAGAGTGTGTATAAAACATAAAGTTTCAGGAGCTTCTCTTGTGTAAATTCACGCTTCGTAATATTACGAAGTTTGTGAGTTTATTGTGTAGTTTATAGTTTGTAGTTATATATTTTTTTTCTTTGTCCTAAATTAAGAAGTTGGAAATTTGTATACTAGCTAAACTTGATTATCGTTTTATGCAATTAGTTTGGTAGGCTTACTGAAATTCATAACAGTAAGATGTTAGCCAGGGCTGCACTCAATCTTTGTTTGACTAGTCAAAGTCCACCTACACTCAGCATGCAAGTGTATGGCCAGTACTGGTCACTAGCTGTTGATGACTAATAACTTTAAATTAAGGTTTATGTGTGTGTATATATATATATTCGCCCCTAGCTACTTGCACTTTAACTTTGAATTCTATTTCACTCAAAAATTGGAAACCATTTTTGTAGTTCAATTTACCTTATTGCAAAGATTAGGCACAGGCAACATTACATGTATCTAAAGGGAGTGGCAATCCCTGCTTGTATTCGGATATGCAGGCTCTGGATTTTTGTTAGCTATAATGGTACATGCTGCAAATGGACCAGCAGAGTACGATAGTGATTAGTAGGCAACTGGTTTCAGCCACTGGTGTTCGTGTTACCAGAACTCTTGATAGCCATCCCATCAGAAATGATGCATGGAGTGCACGTATGAGGGAAAAGGTGCATCCTTTGTGTTGTTTCTTCTTTTCTCTGATATAGTAATCTTAGATCATTTTAGGACAACACGATCCTAACTTACCTGAAGCTCATGCTATTTGTAGAAGTGGCAAAATGGACATGTTGGGTACTGATTCAACATGTATTAGTTTTTAGTTTTACCGTGGCCAAATTAGGGGCAGGCTGAGTGGAATTGACTGCAAATACCTTCTGTAAGTGTGATTACAAAACCCATATTATTAACTTGACTGTATAGTTTTTGGAATAAAACACCGAAGGAGGTGGTGTGCATTAAATGTACACTCGGGAGATTTTTGTCCTGCTCAACCCAATTGGCCCGTATCAACTTTTCTTCTTAACAACTTGTTATTAATGTATTTTTTGTTGACATTCTCTATTTACTTGTATGTTTTTGTTGATTTCGTTCTAGTATGGGCTTAATACAGCAGAGTTCACCTTTAACCCGAACAGGAATCAGCAAGGCAATACAAAAACACAAGAAAAGAGTCGTTGCACCACCATGTAATATTTGATATATATATATATATAGGAAAAGGTTCATGTGAGAACCATTTGAATTAGAAGAACCATGAGAACATTTAAGTTATAACTTGATAACTCATGTTCATATGTGAATGGTATATATATGAACAAATTCGTTCACATATGAACAGA
>JAOEHQ010014169.1:0-15687 GCA_025447715.1 Asclepias incarnata
TGTATACTTTAATGTTATTTTTAGTTGTTTGTGAACATTAAAACATATATTTTCTTTAGATTATAACTATTTTGTATTATTTTTGAATGGATTGTAACAAGTTTAGTAGCATTTAAAATATAAAAAAAACACCAAACGGTTCAACCGGTCCGACTGCTCGTGGTTGACTTACCGGTTTGACGAAAAATCCGGTATTTAAAACATTGGTTATTTGATAACACTTATGTTTTTTTGGTTCTTTTGTTGGTGTGTGGTCCTATCATATATGCGCGTGCTTGTATCTATATGCCATAACAACCTATGCGACTATGAGATAAGTCAGATAACAATTACTAATCAAATTAGCTTTTAAAATTGACCTAAAGTACATTATAACATTATTATGTGCGAATTAATTATGTGCGTCTAGTCATTTAATTTGTACGATTTACAGATACTTTGAAGTCAACTTTGTTCAACCCCACAAATAAAATTTCTTACATATAGTTCCACAATAACAATTTCATTGCAAAAAACATTTTGAGAATAAAATATACAGTAACTAAACAAGAACTCAGATGGGTCATATCAAATATCATTCCAATCTTTTTTTTATACCAATTACTAATCAAATTAGCTTTTAAAACAAGTCAAATCTTCATGTCGGATACATTGTTACCTCTTGTCTTCAGAAACCACAATTTTACATTCAGGCATAAAACGATACAACATACAAACCAAAAAGCAGAACATATGTAAATCAAAATAGTAGTTAAAAGAAGCTGTTGTATTAGCTAGTAAGAAAATCCTTGAGATTTTTGTACAGGCCGAATAGAGAATACTGACGAAGGTTTTTGACTTCATACCATGAGTTGAAAACAGATTCATGCTTATCTGTGCTTATCTGTTCCAGAGAATGCAAGTTGTATTCCAATGCTACAATCAACATTTCCACCTCTGGTCTTACAGGAACTGGTTCTGATTGCACAGTCCTGATTATTTAGACACACAAAGTTGCTTTTGCCTGAACACGAAGAACATCCATCTCTCTTCCAGAATAAGTTTTGTAGCTTACCCTTCTGGAATTCTAGAACCTACGGCCGAAAATTACATTAGTCTTGGTGATTAAAAAATCGTTACAAAAAACTGAAAAAGGTATTGTAGCACATAGTTTATTAAACGACTTATCAGCCAAATCTGTAATATACGCATTATTAATTACATCAAAAATCAAAAGATTTTTAGTGATTATTTTGCGACAAGGCAGTAATCTTGGATAGAACTTTGTCAAGAAAGGAAATTTTGCATTAATCTTTTGACATCCACGAAATGAAATTGAACATTTTCATTTGCATGATGAAAATATTATCTTACCAGTGTAAACCTGGTTACAATATATGTACCGTTTGCAACAAAGTCAGCATATCTTCAACCAGCAAACGCCACCATATACCCACCATAAGAATCTTGTCATGTCAAAAATGTGTTATGACCATAATTACTACACTTTAAGTCTTCAAACCGACCCAAATGCCGAAAAAATATGACAAATTGCTTTCCTCAAAAGCTCAAAGCATAAATTAGTTGAATGTACTGATCAAATTAGCCTACTATCACAATCATAAATGTCATACCGTTATTCAATTTGATTTTATCAAGCAATTTTACACAAATGAAACAAACAATGTTGTATAACTTTTTCATTAACAATATATCCACTAATATAAAGTGTTAGGGAACCAAGTGGACCTACACAATACTTTCAAAAAATGGAACTAAAAGAATGGAAGCAAAAATATTAGTCATAAATTACATGTACCTATGTTATTAGACAATATGAATTGTATTACGATTAGGATTATTAGTTACCGTATTCTATTAAATTAGTTTCCCACTATAATTGGGTTACATGCATATATCAAGTGGCGGATCTTGCCGAAAGTCACGGAGGGAGCCGAAAGTAACGGAGGGGGCCGAAAGTCATGGAATCTAGAAATAATATTAAGAAAAATAATTTTTCGAACGAAATACGGATAAAATAGCACTACGTAACGAAAAAACGGAGGGGGCCGGGGCCCCCCCGGGCCCTAAAGAAGATCCGCCATATGGTCATCAGTTTACGGATGTAGCTTAGACTACTTAATTATATAGCTCTTGTAATTCTCATTTTAATAAATACAATTTGTATTTGTGGTTTAAACCAACCGGAGAAAATTCATCCTTTGGTAGCCGGCGGTCCCGAAGGATCCCATTTTCTTGTTTTCTTTATTCTCAAATAAAAATTTTAATCTCATTAGCTAGCGCCAACAAAAGTATTGGGCCAAACCATGGTTTTGGGCTAATAGCCTAATGAAACACTTCATATAATGTTAACTATAGACTCACCATGCTTTAGTCTCATAGAAAGGCGGTAGTCCCAACGATATGTATCGCTGTTAACAATGGGAAAGTAGTCTTGATGAAACAATTCCATATAATCACACTATGCAAGAGCCTACGCATACCTATCTCCTTCAATAGTTCTCAAAGTATTCCACCAACGTTAAGCATCCCTTCCAGTGTATACGTTGTAAGAGACGCACCTAGTAATTTTCTGTACAATCTAGCTATTACCTGAAAATATTTTCTCCATACGGGAAATCTAACTTAATTTTGGCATCTATCGATGTTGATTCTCGGTGGTGTTGTTGCATTAAGCATTATTATTATTATTATTATAGTTATTATTTTCTGAGTGCTTGTTATTTCCATGAATAGTTTGAAGAGCATGTGTAACTCCCGGAGGGACAATCTCAATGCTGCTAAAAATTTTAACTGTTATTGAAATAGTTTTATTCTAGTAATTAATCTATTATCATTGTTAGTTATTAATATGATAACTTCTTTTCGTTGTGGGAAGGGGGTGTTATCATTTACATCACTAGCTAGCTAGGATAGAATATTTTTTTAATTTTACGTGTTTCAATGTCCTCTAGCAATAGCAATACCAATATTGAAATAGCTAACAAGCAATTGCTATCATTGCTTATATATATATATATATTGTCCGTCGGGAAGTGGCAACCTCTCTTCAAACAAATCAGAGAAATAATAACAATCAGGAATGAAACAACAATCCAGTTGCACGCACACTCATACGTCACTAAAGCCATTCCAAAGCAAAAACCATATTCATTTCCTAAACCCCAACATTGGCAGATGCCGAAAAGCAGATCACTCACTCACTCACATGGAGAGGATGGATATTTGAGGTTCTAGATCGATTTTATTAAAAATCATAAAACACGTTTTGCAGCTTATAAACTGGTGGGGAATGCTCAACGTTGGTGGAAGATATTGAAATTTGCTGAAGGAGAGAGGTATGTATGTGTATACTCTTACATGGCGTGATCTTCTGGAAATGTTTTATCAACACTACTCTCTCAAGGCTAACGGAGATGCGTGTCGTCAGGAGTACCTTTCTATGAGACAAAAGCCTAGTGAGTTGAGTACTCATTATATGAACCGTTTAATCAGAGTGGCTGAGATTGTCGGTTCCATGACTGGAAAAACGGAACCGAAAACTGAACCAAACCAAACCAAACCGTTTGGTTTGGTTTTTGTTTTTTAAAAACCGAATGGATCAGTTCGGGTTTTGGTTTCATATGCAAAAACCGACCGCCAAAACCGAAAACCATTTATATTTTAATTTATATTATATTTATATCTATTACTAGTTTATTTTAATGATCCATTTTTTATATCTTTATAGCACAAGACTTTGTTGAGGACAGTGACTACCAATTCCTCAGCTTGATCGAATCAAAGACTTTTTGAATGGCTATCATACTCACTGATATCAACCACAATCAAAACAATGACTAAGCTTGCAACTAGTTTAACTTTCTTTAAAAATCAATCAATATATTCAACAAAACAGTATTGTTCACAGTTACAATAACAACTCCAAATGTATGAACTACCAGACATTCGAGTTTCAACATACATAAACTAGCATCATAATATACAAGTTATAACAAAATCGATTTATCAAAAAGGAATAGACTAGAAACCTTTTGCATGTCTAACAATATCAATATTGACTCTACATAACTAAAGCGCCAAAAAAAAAAAAACCAAACCCGACCAAACCGAACCGGGAAACCGACAAACCGAACCGAACCAAAACCGAATCCAACGGTTTCTGGTTTTCAAACCAAACCGATTGAAAACCTGCATCATGGTTTTAAGTTATGACTAAAAAGTATTCGACCAAGCCATTGCATTGGGATTTAAGTCTTAGTAACTCAAGGTGTAGTAGCTGCGAGGCTTATGCGTCTCCTAGGGTATGGATCATGGGTGTGTAGGTCTGAAAAGGACATTAGGAGCTTAAGTTGGGAATTTGAAATAACATGTCTCACATTGGTATAAGAATATAAGTTTAAGCCTCTTATAAGTTTGAAATTGTGGGCTGAATATAACTCGTGAATCGGACTCGACTCGGCGAGGTGGGGAGCCAGGAGTTTATTTCGGATACTCGGCCGACTTGAGGGAGTTTTACAACCTTGCTCTTAATAGTTGCTCTCGTCTTAGATGCTTGGTTTTATGCAGGTGGATATGTTTATTATGCTTATATGTTGTTGTTAAATATGTTCAAATGGGTTCTTATATGTCATGTTTTGTTGGATATGCTCTAAGTGTTTTATGTTGTATGTTCCGCTATTATACTTTGTCCCCTAATGTTCTGCTATTATACTTTGTCCCCTAATGTAGTCATGTGATACTTGGCCGACAGGTATGATTACTTTTCCCTTACAATCACATGTTCTTTCCTTATTTGGCCGGAAGTCCTTATGGAAGCAGTCTATTTACCTTTGTGTAGAGAAAAAACTGTCTACATCTCACCTCCCTCATACCCCGCTTATGCAGGGATTGTGTATTGTTGTTGTTGTTGTATGCAGATCAATTCTCAAAATTCAAACAATCAGTTGAAGTTCGAAGTTCATATGCGTGATATTTTTTTGCTTAATATTTGTGATTTGTATTTGTCTTTCATTCGAAAGGATGAGATTTCGTTTTTGTCAAGTACACATTACTAAAAGTGGGTAATTAGTAGTCATGATGAGACCATTGCATTAAGAATGGAGTGTGATATAATCATACATGAAGTACTTTGACAACTTAAAAAAACCCTCATTTTAATTCATAAGGTAAAACGTGTAGTGTATAAATTTATGATCATAGTTTGAAACAGTCATGATCCAAAAGAAGTAACACCAAATAGGGATGTTCATTTGGTAAGACATTAGTTACTTACAAATTGGTCATGCTCGCATCAACACTTGATGTCACACCATGAATTGAATTTTGAGAAAGAATAATGGACTTAAGAAAATCAATTTGTAAATCATGCCGATAAGAAGAATTTGATTTAAAAGAACAAAAGGAGGAGATTAGTATAGAATGTGGTTCGCTAAAATTACAAAAATATAAGCAGGAAGAAATATGAGGTTAAAAATGAGAGTTCAAAATTTTATTAATAATTTTAAAGGATTATAATTTTTTTATTTTGACTAAATTAATCATGGGAAATCATCTATACTGCGGATTTATAAAGGAAAAAAAAAATTCTATTTGCCATCTAAAGTTTATTAAATATACACGCTAAGTCCCTGATGTGTGAGAGTAGCAGTACCTACGGATGATTTCCCCATTAATCATTTGGACATATTTGATATATTATGAGACTTAACAATGACATATATAAAATGTTATCTTAAGAAAATACATTTTATGAGGCAAGTGCCAACGGTTTCAAGCGTTTGTCAGTTCACCATACCGTTGGCACTACCTATTCGGTTGGGCCTCGTCGGTTGAATCCTTCGGTTAAACAACGAAGAAATGAAGAGGTGTAGTGGGTCCAATACGCCATTCGACTATTGCTTGATTTAAAAAAATCATTTTTTAAACAGTTATACAATCCTTTTTTTAAAATTATTAATTAAATTTTTTTTTTTTTTTACCACTTTAAATACATACATACATTCATATACTCATTTTATTCACACTTTCACTACTACAACAACAATACTTTCACTATATTTATATAATTCTTTCAAATCTTTATACAAATTTTACTACCATGCATAAAAGAAACAATCGATCTCAATCATCACAAGTTCACGATATTTTTCAAAATTTACTTAATACACCATTACTGTCACCGGATAATTCTTCACCGAGCAATCCGTCACCAAACAATATGGCTTCTCAAGGCAGATTTGCCCCTTACGTTGTAAATCCATTTCCACAACCATTTTATCATCAAACCGGTTATTTCTCTATCCCGCCACAATTCCAACACCAACAAAATTTATTGTAAATGTGAGTTTTTTATAATAATGTTTATTTTATTAATGTAATTTTTTTATTTTATAAATGTTTTTTTAATTATTGTGTTTAATTGTAAAAATAAAAATGTAAAGTAATAAGGAAGTGAAGAGGTGTTGTTGGCAATGATGTGTCAGTTTAGAAGTGCTAATGTGACGAATTGATGAATGAAGTGAAAATGGTATTGTTAGGAGTGGTCTAAGAACTGTTAAAACTGCATCCTTACCTTTTTTTACCATGACATTTTTAACTGGTAAGTGGTCACAAATCTTTAACTCGGATGTACAAATAAAATAGGCCTTTTCTAGCCTTTATTTTAAACCTTATTTGTTGTAAAAAAAAATCTTTTCAAATCGGAACAACATCTTTTCACTTATTGACTCACCATCGGCCTCGCCGACCAATTTCACGACCAACATGAAAGAGGAAATCATGTAACATTTAATTTGAAGGAACATTAATTAAATACTAATATTGTAAGTATCGTATTATGAATGATGAGATTATCGGCCTTGCAGGAGAACCAGCGATTAAGTCCGATGAGCTGGAGGCCCGAAGGCATTCTCACGTCAGGAACTCAATAATGTAACAATGAAACGCCTATCTACTACCTCGAGAGTGAACAATATCGATACACTGAATGACGGGTTGGAATACTAAACTAAGAATACATCACCAAATACATATAGCCGGTTTCAGATAACTTGTTCTCATTTATATATTAAAAAAAGAAAAGAAATTCTAATTAGAGCTTCTTGCCTGATTAGGAGCTAATGCTCGAAAGGATCTCACTCTCATCAACATTGACCTCGGGACTTCTTCCTGATCTTGGTGGGCGAGATGTATCTGCTTTTCCTGCTGCCAAGTTCAGTCGCAGAGGGCGACCCTCAACCTCCTATTCACGAAAAAGAAAACCAAAAACATGAAAATAACATACACATCACAGAAGAAAGCATATCTACTAATAGAAGCGGCAAGATGGGCATGTCAAATACGTTGGATAAGGGGTTGCAATGGATAATTTTAGAGCAGTTGTAATGGATCGTGTCATTTGACCTAGAAAGACACACTTTGGATGACTTTGGAACCAGTTTGGCCCGCTCTCTTATTAGCTCAATTTCTTGCATTTGAGATAAAATATAAACCAAATCGACCCATTTATTAATAAACGGGTTGAAATTGTCACGTCTCAGATAATTGAGTTTTGAAGCTTACCACTTCATTCATGGCACTAAGTGCAGACTCTGCCGCCTCAGAAGAATTAAAAGTGACGAATCCAAAACCCCGAGACCTGCCCGAATGTTTCTCATAGATGACCTTTGCGCTCAATAGACCAGGCTGGTCTGCAAAAGCGTCCTTGAGCCTCTCTGAAGTTATTATCCAGCTAAGGTTACCCGCATAGATCTTATGAGGGCTTTCAATAAACTCTCTGTTACTGCTTCTAATCTTTGGCCCCATCACTTCCCTCTCACCTCCTCTTGGCACCTCTGGGAAGTTTACCTTCACAGTTCTGCCACCGATTTGCTGCAAATTATCAGAAAATTTCATACCACGTTTTAAAATCTAACATTCATTTCTAAAAGTGCACAATCAGCGGTTGCATCACGCGTTCTAAATTCGAACAATTCTTCTCTAAAAGTGTAGAGCAGAACCAGATTGGGTTCACAGAAGTAAAGAAGTACTTACAGATCCATTAAACATTCTAATGGCTTCTTTAGCTTCCTGAACACTTGCCATTGTAATAAACGCAAATCCCCTGCTCCTGTCTGTAACTCTATCATAAACAATCTGAGCCAACACAAACTTTCGGTTAGCAGAATTGAACCATTCACAAAATGTCAAAGGGTAGCAATATGCTATCGTTTTGGTGAGTCTTGGTAATTAAACATTTTTTATGTGCTTGTAAAATTATAAAATTTGAACCTCGCCTTTTTATTCCATTTTGTTTGAGTAATGATGCATACGGCTTTTTTGGTTCTAATTTTATAAGCTATACTTATCAAATTAACCTGTGATGGGAATGAGGGAATGTGTATCAATCCTTTCAAAAGTGTTCGGTTGATAAGTTTGGGATTTATTCTGGGAATCAAACCCACAAAATTAGGCTCGTCTCAACCCCACCGAGGGGATCGGGATGGAAAACCTATAATACCCTACTATAAAATCGATACCCATAGTTATACCCGGCAATAAGCCAAAACTTAGACAGTGTTATGGGAACGGAAATGATAGAATGAGCTACATTTCCATCGAAAGCGTTTCGTTGATGAGGTTGGGTTTTAGGACGGGTATCAAACCTTACCAAAATGTACGAAAACACAATAGATATAAATATATTTGATTGATATAGTTTATGACATTTGCCCATATAAACACAACAAAACGCTAGCTAATAATGTTACCTCAACAGAATTAACAATGCCAGCTTCACCGAACACTTGTGACAATTCAGAAGCAGTAATCGCATACGGCAAGTTTCCGATATACAACCTCCCGGCTTCGGGGGATTCCGTTTGGGCTTCACTTTCTTCTTCTTCTTCTTCATCATCATAATCATCATCTTCTTCTTCTGTATCTACTAATTCATCTTCGATTGTTAGTGGTTCTGATTTCGGGGTTTCATCGACTTGAATCGAATCATGGGATTGGGAACAATGGGGTGTTTGGGTTGAGGAATGAAGGATTGGAGAGAAATTGGGTTTGGGTTTGAAAGTGAAAGATAATTTGTAGGTTTTGGAAATTGGATTTATGGAAAAGGGTGTTGGGAAATGAAGGGATTTGGAGCTGCAGAATGAAGAATGTGAGGTTGAAGATTTGGTTATGGAAATGGAGATTAATGATGATGAAGCAGCAGACATTTTGGTAATTTGATTTCAAGAATGTGGAAGATAAGGTTAGTATTGTTTGGCATGGCATGACATGGCATGTATTTTTTTTTGCCTACAATTGTTTTTCCTTTTTAAAATGGGTGATGATCCGTACACACCAATATTTAGCCATATACCATTAAATATGTTTTAAGGTGTTGTACAGTACAACAATTTAAAACATATTTAGTGGTGGATGATTAAAAATTAGTGATGTATGGATCACTGCCAAAAATCACAAATATATGTTTTTCCAACTTCGGAAATGACTAGTTCCGTAACCATCTCCTAAAATAATATTTCCTTTTCTGTTTCTTTCTATCTAAAGATAAGTGTCTGCAATAAATATTGTAGTCGGGTTTCATAATCAATAATTATTACATGGGATTTGGTAACCAGTGCCCGCGGCATCGGTTAATATGCATTTAATGAACTCAATCTTTTTTAAATAATCAAAAATTGTATTTAATGGTCATTAATTCAATCTAATAATTATTATTTTTATATGAATCATTAATGCATATTTTTATATTTTAAGAAAATTTGATTTCATTAAATATATACTAACCGCCTTCGTCAATTACCTACACCACTTAACGCTGTCACCACCACCCAGTCGCCATCCCCACCTCACCGCCTTCGTCGCATTACGCGGGTATCCCTTTAGTATATTTAAATAAGGATAAGGATAAATATTAGTGCTAATAACATAAAAACAAAAGAACTAGAAAAGGTCACATTTCTTGAATTAAATATGTCCCGCAACTAATCTATAGAGACATATACCTAACAATTTTATAATTCGAAACCCCAAACGTTAAGCAAAATGCTTTAATCTTTACTCTTTCAATTTCAATTCTAACTCTGTATCTTCTTTCAAAGATACTTATTTGCTATAATTCTAACATTACAAAATACAAACTAATATTTTCATTATATCAGACACATATAATAAATCTTAGTATTTTTGTCATAAAAATAGAGCTCGAATTAAAATTGTTAAAAGAGTTGAAACAATGTATGAGTTGAAAATCTATTGTATACATGAACATCCAACATTCCTGTTAATTTACAAAAGGGGAATTTCATATTTCAATAACAACAAACAGAATACAAACACATACTACATTGCATTTTCCAAAGTGCCTGAAAGTAAAAAAAAAAAAAAACACACACACATAATACAAACACAAAGTTTTTCAAGATTTAGTTATTCAAGCAACATGTATACTTTATTTAGATTTAGATTAGTTTAGATGAAACAAACACATCTTGAAGAGGTATTTATCCATCATATCATACGCATTAAGGTTATCTGGTATCTCTACAGAATTCCCAAAACACTGCAAACAATGTTTGCAGGGAGAATTACGGTTAAAGACACAACCTTAACACAAAAGCCAAGGATGATTTGCCTAGCCAAACAGCGGAAACGATCCAGTTCCATTTGACTATCAAAGAATGGGCCTGATGTGCTGACACATCAAGGCCCGTGTCCCATCAAACTGCCAGGTTGCAACGGTTATCACCACCACCAGCCGCTGCAACCCATTTGTTGTGCATGCCAAACCCATGAATGGCATTACCAGACATCATCATGTCTGAAATTGAAACACCCGACAGATTCCCAATAGGGAAGTGATTGAGGTCTCCCATTGAGAACGTGCTTGTCACCTCTGATACAGGCATGTGGATCCTGCTACCATTTGTTTCTTGATCTGACTGCAAAACCTCAGATCTCTGAGAGCCCGTTGGACGATCAGTCGGCTTCGAATCCAAGTTTCCAACTTTAACATTTTCCATTTCTTTCGTGTTCAAAAACCTTCCCCCACAGCCTCTTGGCCTGCGTTTTGCATGGAGATGGCGTGACAGGTGCAGATATGGCTGTGTATAACGAACAAATAAATGTTAAACTTGAAAAAGTGGGATAGTTGCAAGCGTAAAAGAGTCAAATTACATAATGAACATACCTTACGGCTTTTTGTAGCCTTTCTCACCATTTCTGCCTTAGCACGCGATCGCCTGCGCCTAAGTATTCCATTATACTGCTTTGCATTCACAAATATAGGTCCATCATCAGAACTCAAGTTCAAAGGCAGCATAACCCGGCCCTGAACCACCACCAAAGAGAACCAAATCAAACCGTGAAGAAAATAAAAATAAATACATATTACATTCGAGTTGTATAAAAGATCATTAGTGTAACCGTAAGTAATTAGTTTAATTTACCACAATGTCAAATCTACACATACTAATCTTGAAAAACAAATGGGTTTCTATCCATCACGCTAGCACTTACATAGCAAGTTAACATAATGTGGCAAGATGGGAATGTAGGATATGGTGCGTAACATGTCAAAACGGGTTTGACTTGAAACGGGGCGGACAAATAGGACGGGTCATTTGTCCATCTTTTTATAAGCAGTTAGTCTGATAATTATGATTAAAAATAACAACATTATAACAATAACAGTATCTAAATATTTGAATCGCTTTTAAGAGGCTGTATGCATTAGTAATAGACTGTTCCACCTCCTGGATCATACCCTTTTAGCCAAAAAAATATTATTCGACCCGTTTGAGATAAAATCTGCCCAGCTTGACGAATTCATAAGTAACCACTGTACTTGCTAATATTAGAAAAGAACATTTAAATATGTAAGCTTGAGTTACCTAACTCTTATAGGAATCTACCTAAAAATGATCACTCTGGCATACTTTAATGTTGCTTTTGCATTTAGCAAGTGCATAGATTACTTTACAATAAAGCTACAATTATACTAATTAGAAAATAAACTCACTCTAATTATAGGGTATTATCTAAATTGTACAAACCATAATATGATAACCAAGTAGATAAATTAACTCAGAAAGAGGACGCACCGCGATTTGAGGTCCATAAGCAGAGAGCATGCCATAATACTGATCCCCATAAGGATACTTGCCACATATCTATCACAATTTATTAAAAAAAAAAGTGATATAACATATATAGAGATTATGATCAAAGTGATCTTACAAAAGAAACATGTTTATCAAGTACAACTTAGAGTTATTACCACAGCCGGCTGACCAAATCCTAGCTCAAGATGACCCCCATACTCTTGTGGAGAAGATTGTATAGTGAAAGCAGCCTGAAATTTCAATGGTTTTTGTGCATTTGACGAAATCTTCGAGTCACCTAAATCACTTTAAACGTTAATCAAAATTTCCCACTAGTTTGCTGGTCAATACAAACTTTGTTTAAAGATATATATACAACAAAACTTTCACGCTAAAATTTCATAATTCATACTCCACTTGAATTCGAGCCCTAAACAGCAAGCACAACTAAAACATGGCCATGGCAAAGTGGCAATGCAACCTATGATTTGATTTCAAGATTAACATGGGCTAATGTTTGTTCCTGACCACGACTTTCGACATAAATATAAAACAAATTTGTTATATATGAAAACTTCAAACTTTACCAGAAAAGACATTGAAATGAGTCATATTTCCTTTCCGATCAGTGGCACGAGGCGACGGTTTAGGGGCAATAGGCATGAGTTGTTCTCCACAGTTTTCCATTGATGAAGACTTAATTCGGCTGACGGAATCTTCAAAAGTGGATTGAGTCACAAGTCCACTCCACCACGGTCCCGGCCCGGATGACAGTGAACCCACCTGATGTGAAGCAATTCCATCATCATGTTCTTTGTAATACACAGAATTCATTCTCAAATTGTTGCTGCAAGTTTTCATTTTTATGAAAAAACATTAGATTCTTTAATATCTATTCAAATGCCCACATACTATCCACTATCTAAATACACACACACACAAAAAAGACATAAAAGGTGATTACATAATACTTTCTTTAATTTTTACAAAATTACCATTTTAATTAAATCACTAATAAAGATTAGAACTTTCTAATGACCCATTAGAAAATAATAAAAACCCAGTTCATTTCAGCCAAAACCTAAGTGAAATATCAAAGTAAAGATTGAAACTTTGCAAGATCCTGATTCTAAGATGAACCCAGATAAGAAAACAGACAGAAAGTCAAGGGGAGAATATTCTGTTCAATGGTGACAATAACAAGAGAGAAAGAGAGTAGAATATTAATAAGAAGAAGAAATAGAAGGAAAACATACTTACTAAGTAGAGACGGATGTTTGAAAATGAGAATCCAATTGCCAAGAAGAAATAGAATCCTTAAATGACAAGTGCCAAGTTAAGATACAATTTCAACTAGATTGATGACAGAGAAAGACAGAGAAAAAGACTGGTGAAAGAAGGAAGGAAATTTAATGAAAGGAGTAATGTGTAAATATAGCAGATTTTTGTGGCCAATGACATAATACTAAGAAGTTCCTTTATCTATTCACTCTACACTAACAATTTTTATGGTTTTATGCTCCACAATATACATATAAAAAGATAAATTCCCAATATTTGTTGTGTATGTTAAAGAATGCATTAAAACTTATTTCATGTTATCCTAAAAGGTACACTTTTTTGCAAAGTTTTACTAATGTTTTTTTTTTCACTAACTTTCATTTTTTGTTATAAAAAAGCTTTGCATATAATACAAAAGAACTTTTTCATGTTAATAGCGTGTAACTCAGTTAGTAATGATAGGAAATTTTTATTACAATCAACACAAAGTATTGGATTCGAGACCAAACATCCCTAAGCCACAACCATTGACCGAGTTAGGTATGCCTTCCACATTATGAATAAACGGCCAATAATAGGATGGTTATCGATCTTTTGATACAAAATATATAAATAATTTTTTTTTTTTGAAAAGTAAATATATACTTTTTCATATGCATATTTAAGTTTGAAGTTAGATATATATTTCAAATAATTATGCATCAATGGCACATTGTGTACCTTGATCACCAAAAAAATAATGTCACGTTTTGTTCACAAATTCTAATGAAATATAATGGAATTGAAATTGAATTTCATTCCTTAGTATGTTTGGTTGTCAAAAATGAAGGAATCTCATTCCAAAAGATAAAAGACATTCCTTCAAATTCTAATTCCTTTAACAGATTTAATTCATTGCAAAAACATTATGTGGATCAAGCGCGTTCTTAAAACTCATAATTTCAAGTCTCATTTAAAATAAAGTGTGTTAGGGATATATAATGAGTATTTATATCTATGTATTTTTTGTTTGTTTTTTGTTTGATGAGTTGATTTTATAAAGTAAAATATAGTAGCTAGGAAGATTAAAATAACCTTTAAAACATGTCTTTATTTCATTGGATGATAGTTACAAAAATTGTGCATGAAAACATAAATACAATGTGGAAGTTTAAATCAATTTGAAAGGTGTATTGAAAAAATGATTTTTATAGGCCATATATTTTTAACTTTTAGTAATGGACTTATATAAATTACTTTTTTGGTACCTGAGTGTCCGTACAATATAATACAATTGGTGGAAAGGCCAACGGATGATTTCTTTGATCAATCATATGGTTACTTCCCGTTTGGGTAATCTATACTCCCAAAGTCCCCATGCTTTCTTCATATAGACACACCTAGTGCAACTTGCAAAGTTATTAGATTTTCTTTCACTTCAATACAACAATATTGAATAAAAAATAGTTAGCCTTCATGTGATTTAGATAACATGCATTGCAAACCACTATCCGCGTGATGTAACGAAATTAAATATTTTTCGTTGACGATGTTTAATGATTTTTAACAATGGTTGTCGCAACTTCATATGAGGATTTAATAGTATAAAAGCTAAGGGCACTCGGAGCACCCGCCGGGTAGCCACCGGGCTGGCTCCATACCGCCGGCAACACCGGCCCGCCTCCGCCGGGTAGGTTCCATCGGGTTGGTCGGAGGGCTTATAGCCCTGTGGGGAAGCCGCTGAGCAGGGACCATTCGTGTAACTTTTTTGTTTTTACCGTTAGTATATAGATCCGTTGGAGGGGTCAAAGTGTTAAAAAAAAAAAGCCATTAATGATGGAGCCGTTAATGGAGCCGTTAAAAGGACTGAAACTGTAAATAAAAAAAAAGACCATTACTGTTCCGTTACAGGGACTGTTTTTGTAATTAAAAAAAATTCCTATATATACAACATACTTTTTCATTTTAAACAACACTTTCACATTCAAATTCATTCCAAACAATGTATTCATCTTCATCTTCGTCTTCCGACGAAATTTTCAATCCATTTTTGCTTCCCGATTTATCGACGGGTAGTTCTTTTGCATTTTTTCAAGCCGCGTTGGACGAGGTTGAAGACTCGGCAAACTCTGTCGATACCCGGACGTATATTGAACGAAACCGGATACAAGCTCAAGAAAGACTAATGCGAGACTACTTCGTCGAACAACCAAAGTGGGGCGAGCATGTTTTTCGTCATCGATTTCGCATGAGTCGCCGTTTGTTTTTAAAAATTGTTGGTGATATTGAAGCAAATTTCGAGTACTTTCAAGAGGGGTTCGATGGTAGG
>JAOEHQ010014180.1:0-13421 GCA_025447715.1 Asclepias incarnata
TTAAAACTGCTTCTAATTTAAACTTTTGTCCATTGACTTTTTTAAATAATTAAGTAATTTATTTTTTCTTTGTAAAGTTGGAGAAATGATCGGCACTTTTATCAGTACGCAACCGTGTTAGAGGGTTAGAGCATGGGGTATGGGCTATGGCGTGATACAAGTTGGCACACCGGCGCCACACTACCACCCATATATACCGCCCCTCCTTTCGGCGTTCGTGGTTCTTCGTTCTTCTTTGGTTTGCCGAGTTTGGCGTCACCTATTTTTTATATTTTTTTTGTACCGTTTCAAGTAAATAAAAAAGGAAAAATCATTTAAAACAAAAAGTAACCATTGTACCTATAAAACAAAATCAAAATTTTTAGAAATTATGACCGTTTTATTTCCCCTCACTTTTTCTCTATAAATAGACAACACATTTATCCAATTTATGAAACACTTTATATTAATCTTCTACCTTTCTATTTACTTTCAAAGAAACTTCAATTTTTTTAATAGCTTACAAAAATATGGATGGTTTTTCACAATCCAAATACACGATACATAAAAAAAACCAAGCGAACACGTCATCTTAACCGGTTTTTTATTTTTATTATTAATGTATTTTTATTTGTATTCTTGAATAAAAAGTTGTATGAAAAGTAATTTATGTAATTTTTAAAAGATAAATAAAAAGTGAAAAAAAGTGGTGTGTTGCGTTTTGCGTCCACGACGACCCAAAACTGATGAAATAGTGAAAGCTGATGTGGCGTTCCGGATGTTTCTGCGTCCTGCAATAACACCTGAAGCTCTTAGAGCATGGGGTATGGGAGGGTAACCCCGACCCCGATTCCCACAAGGCAATTTGGCGCCAACCCCTCCACCATACCACCCCACCCCCCGGGGGTCAATCGTAGTTGTTGGTCCCGCGTTCGTGGTTTCATTGCCGAGTTTGACATCGAGCATTTTTTTTTGTTTGCGTTCCAAGTAAAAAAACAAAAAATTTTAATTTATTCCAAAACTAACAGTTGGCCCTTTAGGCGTCTTTTTATTTATTTATTTAAAAGATCTAACGGTTCCTCTCAGGCTAATCATTTTGTCCCCCCCTCTTCTTTATAAATACACAACACATTTATCCAATTTAACACATACTTTATATCAATCTTCTACCTTTCGATTCACTTTCTTACTTTCCAATAACTTTCAAAAAATATGTATGGGTTTATGCAATTCCGAACACCTGATACATCAAAAAAAAAAACCAAGCAAACACGTCATTCACATCATCTCCATCTGATTTTACTGAATTTCAACAACAACAATGGTTTCCAAACTACCCACTATACCAACATGGCTTTCCACCTCAAATGCGACCCGAATATCTTCCTCAACCCGGTTATCTTCTCCAACCGGTTTCAGCCAATACACAAGCAATGGCTGTTCATCGCTCTCCTTGCGTATTCCTCAACAATGGCTGTTCATCGCTCTCCTTGCGTATTCCTGGCTACGTATGTAATGTCGTTGAATCCCTTCATCGGATTCAGTATTTGGTGGTAAGTATGGGTCAGTAGGAAGACCACGTTCGGCTCGTTCCATCATATACCGTTGGTATGCACCAATAGGTGATGGTGGAATTTGGGGTTGATCAGAATCTTCCTCATTATGAGTAGGTGATTGTGACATGTCGAACCTTCATTAAAGTTCGAATCATCAATACCTTAGCCGTCTCCGTAGTTTGAACATACGTACAAAGACGTCAGGCGACTAAATCTCTCTACACTCGCGTGAACGATAAAAGAGCTATAATCATTAACTAAGTTAGCATAAAACGGAGATCCCTAATTCCTTGCTATCGGCTGGTTGAGGTCTAAGATAGTAATGATTCTAACGACAGGCTCTAAAGGAATAGAATGATAATGAATCGAAGAAACTAGAACGTATTTCCAAATTAACTCTTTCAAGTCTTAGATACTTTATCCTTAATTAAACGTAGTTGGCCATACTATGTCCAATTATGGTAAAAGTACTTAATACTTAAACTAGCTATTTCAGAACATACTCGACTCCAGAATAAGTTTGAATGAAACGAAGTTATAGCTCGAATTTTCCAAAGGAAAATTCAGTGTTCACTATAACCAAGGCCCTGATACCAAGTTTTCTGTAACACCCAGCTAAAGCGGAAGCACGGGATGCACAGTCAAGCATGATACATTACACAAGATAAATAGATCACAACACATCATGCCATAGATGAAGTAAAAGATTACACAGTACAGGGTATCTAACCCTTTAAGTTTAGTTATAAAATACAAGATTAAGTCACACAGGACTTATACATAAGATGTTGTACTTAAATTACAATCTAATGATGATAATTGAAATACAACGTGATCGTGAAATGCTGAAGACTCCAAAAGATAATCAGCAAAATCAAAAGATAAGTGGCCTAATTGCCAGGACCTGAAGTATGAAAATCAAGTGTCAGCTATAAAAATAGCTGGTGAGATCATAGTTTTGTTACCAAGTTTCTTGTTGTTTTCCTGTTAAAAACATATACAGTTGCAAGACATAATTATTTTTAAGCATTAAGGTTATCGAAACAAGTTTCAGTCATGGAATACTATAGAATACTTGAGCTACTACTATTTCGTTTAACCGGCGATTCTGTTTTTGCCCACAGTCATACTCTCAATAGTAAGACTAAGTTTAGGAAGTAGTATGCACCACTGAGTGATCAACTCAGGGTGGAGGAATCCGGTAATCCTCAAATAACGTTATCCATAAATACTTACGGTCTATCCCGATACATTGCGAGTCGATTAATAGTAGTAATTTCACGGAGGGACTTCCCAATTTAGTTCTTAGCATCTAGTAATTAATAGTTCCATGTGCCGTTACAGTGGCATAAAATAGTTGTGCCGATACAATGGCATAAAGTAGTTGCCGATACAGTGGCATAAAGTAAAGTAGTTTCATAATAGATACATACAGTTTCAGAAACAGTTATCAAAATAGTGCATAAGATTCAAGTTAAAGTACTAACAAGATTATCATGTACACCTGTTTAACCTCCGCCCATGCAAGGCCTAAATAGTTTTACATGGCAACGTTGTTAAACTAACAGTTCAAAGATTCAGTATAAAAGTTAATTTTCATGCTTCTCAGCCCCGAATGTTAAACAATAAAAGTTAAAAGGGGGCAGTGAACTCACTTGATTGTAGTATGATTATGTTACGATACGAATACACGAACGAGTACTAGTATTAGAACAAGTTACTAGAGCGAATGATTCACACGTCTTGAATACATGAACCTAACACGTGAGTACAAGTTAAGTTAACGTCTAGCAGATGTCTAAGTGTTTACCAAAAACGGAAGTGTCATATTAAGTATTGGACCAAAAACGAACATTTTAAATAAGTATAAGGATTAATCTTGTAAAAACAGTTAAACATTTGAAAAGTTACGGTTTTAGTTCTGTAATTATGCGCTGCCCAGGTTAACCACGTGTTTAGCAAGCACGCATTTGACCACACATTGACCAAACACGCATTTGACCAAGCACGTGTTTGACCAAAAAGACAACCACGCGTTGACCACACCCTGACCAAGCACGCGTTGACCACACATTTGACCAAGCACGCTTTGACCACGTGTTTAGTCAAGTGCGCATTGACCGCGTCCTTAGACAAGTGCGTGTTCAAGAACATTGCAAGTTTTTGACAGCGATTTTGAAGGTTTTTAGGTCGGAAATTGCATAAAGATGTTTGTATACCTTAATAGAACGATACCCAAGCTTGATTTTGATTGCCTTTGGCTGTAAATACGAACGCGTCTTTGATTCAAGTTAAGAGAGTTTTGTTTGGTAAATTTGGTACAAATGGTTTGAAGTTACAGCTTAAACACGTTTTTGGTATATATTGCATGTAATTTACAGGTGTTTTCATCTGCCTTATACACCTGTACACCACCTAATCTCTAAATTAATTAATTTAGATAAAGGTTCGTTAGCTCCGTTAATGATTTGTTAGTTTTAGGACCAAAGTTTTAACAGATTCAAATACGTTTTGGCATTCCATTAGTTACTAAAGTTTGTTTGTTAATGATTCACTTCGATGTTTCGACACTCGGTTCGCGCATTTTCGATATAATAGTCGATAAGATTGTCGAACAAGTTAACTATTTAATTGTTTCGGTAAACAAATGTAATGATTTTATACAACTTAAAAAAATGAAATGTTACATCCTCCCTCACTTGGGAGAATTTCATCCTTGAAATTAAGTACAAATTACAAAAAGAGTTGCGGATAGTTATCTTTCATGTAGTCCTCACGCTCCCATGTGAATTCTGGACCATGAGTTGCGTTCCAACGAACTTTGACCAACAGTACTCGACTACGTCGAGTTTGGTTTGTACTACGATTCAAGTTTTCAATAGGTTCGTTGATGATTTGAAGTTTGTCGTCGATACGCACATCCGATACAGGGATGATTTCAGGAACAAAAGCTAGACATTTCTTCAGATTGGATACATGAAAGGTGTCGTGAATATTGCCGAGTTCTGGTGGCAAATCCAACTTGTAAGCTACAGGTCCGACACGTTGTAAAATTTCAAAAGGACCTATGTAGCGAGGGTTGAGTTTTCCTCATTTGCCGAAACGAATAGTGCCCTTCCATGGCGATACTTTCAGGAGAACTTTGTCACCTACTTGAAATTCAAAAGGTTTTCTTCATTTGTCAGCATACAACTTTTGACGGTCGCGAACTGCCTTTAGTTTCTTCTTGATGGTTGCAATCTTATAAGTTGTTTCTTGAATAACAGGAAGTTTACACCAGCTACGCTCCCCAGATTCTAGCCAACATAACGGAGATCGGCATTTACGTCCGTATAGTGCTTCAAAGGGTGCGCATTGAATGCTTGTGTGATAACTGTTGTTGTATGAGAATTTAATTAAGGGCAAGTGGTTATCCCAACTGCCTTTGAACTCTAACACACAAAATTGAAGCATGTCTTCGAGAGTTTGAATTGTTCGTTCGCTCTGCCCATCCGTTTGAGGATGGTAAGCAGTACTTAAATTCAGCTTCATACCTAAAGCTCGTTGAAGTTGTTTCCAGAGATCGAAAGTGAAATGACTATCACGATCAGAGATATAGACAGAGCTACGTCATGTTTGGTTGCGATTTCGTTGATATAAAGTTGTGCTAACTGCTCCATGGTATAATCGTCACGAATCGAAAGAAAATGAGCAGACTTTGTTAAACGATCAACGATAACCCAGATTGCGTTGTGGCCCTTTCTTGTTCATGGAAACTTCATCACAAAGTCCATTGTGATGTTGTCCCATTTCCATTCAGGAATTTCTGGTTGATACAGTAATCCCAATGGTCATTGGTGTTCAATCTTGACCATAGAACAGGTCAAGCATTTGCTAACGTATTCCGCGATGTCTCGCTTCATACCAGGCCACCAGTAATCAGGTTTCAAGTTCTTATACATCTTATCAGCACCGGGTGGATGGAATACCTAGAGTGATGAGCTTCACTCATGATCAATTCTTTCAAGTTGTTGACTTTTGGTATCCATACACGACCTTTGAATTAACGAACCCCAGTATTGTCCGTTTCGAATCTTTGGTCTACTCCACATAAGACTTCATCCTTGATGTATTCCGGAGTAAGAGCTATGGCTTGATCTTGAAGTACACTAGACCTTAATTCAGTACACTCGACAGTTTCCATGCCCGTTAGTTTGATACGTTCTTTGTGACTTAAGGCATCAACTAGTACATTAGCTTTGCCCGGTCGATACTTGATTTCACAGTCATAGTCGCTAAGAAGTTCGATCCATCTTCGTTGTCTCATGTTGAGCATCTTTTGATCAAATACGTGTTGCAAACTCCTATGATCGGTAAAAACAGTGCACTTGGTGCCGTAGAGATAATGTCTCCAAATTTTAAGTGCAAAGATAACGGCTCCAAGTTCTAGATCGTGTGTAGTATAATTTTTCTCGTGAACCTTGAGTTGTCGAGAAGCATAAGAGATGACTTTACCCCGTTGCATAAGTACACAATCGAGACCTTGATGCGAGGCATCACAATAGACAACAAAGTCCTCGGTCCCATCAGGTACAGTTAAGATCGGAGCATTGCAAAGTTTGTCTTTCAAGAGTTGGAAAGCTTCCTCTTGTGAGTTACCCATTCGAATTCTCTTGACTTTTTTGTTAGTTGGGTAAGAGGCAAAGCTATCTTGGAAAAGTTTTCAACAAAACGGCGGTAGTAACCTACTAGACCAAAAAACTTCGAACTTCAGTGGGTGTTTTAGGAGTTTTCCACTTTTCGATGGCTTCGATTTTGGCTGGATCGACATGAATTTCACTCCTATTAACTATATGTCCTAAGAATTGGACTTCTCGAAGACAAAACTCGCACTTCGAGAACTTCGCGTATAGTTGTTCGTGGTTCAAAAGTTGTAAGATAGTGCGAAGATGTTGTTCATGTTCAGTTTTGTTTCGGGAGTAGATTAAAATATCATCGATGAAGGCAATGACAAATTTGTCAAGATAAGGTCGACATACTCGATTCATGAGATCCATGAAAATTGCAGGTGCATTGGTGAGTCCAAACGGCATGACAAGAAATTCGTAATGGCCGTAACGAGTACGAAAAGCAGTTTTATGAATGTCGTCATCATGAATACGAATCTGATGGTACCCAGATCGTAAATCAATCTTGGAAAAAATAGAAGCACCTTGAAGTTGATCGAACAGATCGTCGATACGTGGTAAAGGATAACGGTTCTTCACTGTCAGTTTGTTTAGATCACGATAATCGATGCACATGCGCATAGAACCGTCCTTTTTGACAAAAAGAATAGGTGCTCCCCAAGGTGATGAGCTCGAGCGTATGAAACCCTTGCTCAAAAGTTCTTGTAGTTGACCTGAAAGTTCTTGCATCTCAGATGGTGCTAAACGGTAGGGAGACTTTGCTACAGGAGCAGCACCAGGAACTAGATCAACTCGAAATTCGACTTGCCTAACCAGAGGAAGGCCAGGTAAGTCATCAGGAAAAGACATCTGGAAACTCGTAGACAACAGGTACCTTTTTGAGGTTTTTCGTTTTAGCAGACTTACCGATGACGTTAGCAAGAAACACACGACAGTCTTTATTGTTCAGATACTTGCTAAACTTCATAGCCGATATGACTCGAAGTTCTATGTTGCTACGATCTCCATGTACAATAAAAGTTTCACCACTAGGAAGTGGTATACGTACGATCTTTTCATAGCAAGCTATATTGGCATGCTTACAAGAAAGACAATCCATCCCTACTATTATGTCAAAACTGCTAAGTTCTACAGGAATCAGATCAATGCTAAAGATACGTTCATTTAGATTCAAAGGACAAACATGTAATACGTCTCTAGTTTCAAACTGTTGACCGTTAGCGTACTCGATCTACAGAGTATAGTTCGTCTAGACGACTAGTTGCACTCTTAAGTAGGGGACGGAATTCTAACGATACGAAGCTACGTTAAGCACCAAAATCAAATAGTACAAAGGCATAGTGATTTTCAAGGAGAAAAGTACCTGTGACCACCCTCGGGTTCTGCTGAGCTTCCTCAGCATTAAGGGCGAACACACGGGCTCTGGCCTGACCAGCTGGATTCTGTTGTTGTTGTTGTTGGTTTCGGGGAGGGTTCTGTTGGTTCCTTTGGTTTTGTTGAGCTAGTTGTTGTTGTTGGAAGTTTCGACTGCCCTGCTGATTTCTGTTTGGTTGATTTTGGTTCAGTCTGGGGCATTGAGGGCGGTAATGATCTAGGGAACCGCACTCAAAGCAACTCCTCACAGGGTTTGTCGTGAGCTCAATCTTACAGTACCTGGCTATATGACCAGTTTTGTTACACTTAGCACAAACGGGACAGTTCTCGGCATGATGGTAGTTACATTTATTGCACTTGGGGAAATTCCCCACATATCCGGTTGCTTGTGTTTTAGGGGCAGTGATGGAAAAATTCTTCATCATTTTGCCCTTCCTATCTTGGCTCCTGGTAGTTCGGGAACCAGATGTTTCCTTTACCTTTCTCTTGCCAGAATCAGTGATTGCCTTTGGGGGTTGTGGGTTTGATCTCGCCATGTCTTTGGCCAATCTTTTAGCCAGAATTGCAGCAGCTTGCATTGTCATTGGGTTAGAAGTCATAACATCTCTCCTGATCTCAGGAGCTAACCCATATATAAACCGATCAATTCTTTTGATCTCCGGAACTACTAGATGTGGCACCAATCTTGCCAATTCGTTAAACCTGGTTATATATTTTTCAATATCCAAATCTTTCATGTGTAAGCCCCAAAACTCTTGTTCCAGCTCCGTCATAACATCCTTGGAACAAAATTCTTCCCTCATTAATTCCTTTAACTCTTCCCAAGTAAGTTGATAGGCAGCAATCCTACCTCGAATCTGCATGACATTGTTCCACCACATTCGAGCCGTCATTTGGAATTGGCTCGATGCAAATTCAACTTGCTTTTCAGCTTCACATTCACTGTGAAAAAGCACGGCTTCCATGGCTTTAAACCATGTTAAGAGTCCAACAGCTCCTTCGTCTCCTCTAAATTTTAGTGGACTGCAGGAGGTGAATGTTTTGAAAGTATAATGCTTACGAGGAGGAGCATTAGGTTCAGGTACATTGATTGGTTCAGGAACACCACCTTGACCTTCATTTTCGGGTGGCGGGTTTGCATCTCCGTCACCGTCTCCTTGATCACCCAAAATTGCCTGGGCGATCTGAGTGACTAGATTTGGCATTATGTCATTAAGCGATATAGCAAACAGCTCAGTTGCTTGCTCCATCGTTAAATAACCCTTGGGATTAGCTTGAGGATTAGTACAGGTATTTCTTCGTGGCGGCATGTTCCTATATCATATAAGTGAAACAGGAATCGAATTTAGCGCGTAGTTTAATGTTGAGAGTGAAGTTGCAAATACATAAAGTAATTGCAAAGTATAATAGTAGAATAACCATGCATTCATTTTAATAACAAGAGTTACAATGAGTCATGGTAAAACGGTTTGATACAAGATTCGAAATTTCAAAGTACGATATTACACGAAAAAAGTTCCTAATACAAAGATCTACTTTAGCTGATAATACACCACGTTAGCTAGTATCACAGACATCAGTATGACGAGAAACCACATGATCTTCATATCCTTGATATCTGCCGGACTTAGCGCTTTCCAAATGAGGCAGTTCGCCATTTTTAATTTTATGACATAAATGTATTCCTCCAGCTCCTTATATGCATCTATCTTGATCTTTGTATGCTCTCGATCCTTGACTTTGTATCCATCTTCATCATCCAACATCTTTTCAATGTCTATCGTTGGAGGAGTTCCCTTAGCGTTTGTGATTATGATGTCTTTTGTTAGACCAGTTACAGGTTCCCTAGCAGAAACTTTCAAAATACCATTTGCATCAATCTTGAAACGAACCTTTACTTTTGTGACACCTCTAGGGGCAAGAGGAAGGTCAAAGAGCTCAAATTCACCCAGCAAAATGTTGTCTGTTGATCTATTACTCTCACCCTGATAAACTTTAAACAGAAAACTAGATTGATTGTCAGCAACCGTAGACAGAGTTGTTTTGTTGGAAACAGGTATAGGCGCATTTTTTGGGATCATAACATGCATGACTTTTCCATTTAACTCCACTCCTAATGAAAGAGGGGTGACATCTGACAGAATTAAACCTTGAACCATTTGATTGCCCATACCACTCATGTTTGCAGCCAAAACGGCTGCACCATAGGCAATAGACTCTTCAGGATTGATATTTTTGCAGAGGTCCTTACCATTAAAGAAGTCCTGCAACATTCGTTGGACTCTAGGAATCCTTATCGATCCTCCAACTAGAACCACCTCATCTACTCTACTCTTCTCCATTTCTGCATCATCCAGACACCTTTGTTATACATTTGTCAAAAAAATTCATATTAAGCTCTTCAAATTTTGCCCGAGTTATAGTTGATGAAAAATCAACACCATCATACAAGCAATCAATTTCAATGGATGTACGAGCTGTTGAGGAGAGAATTCTCTTTGCTTTCTCGCAAGCAACCTTCAACCTCCCCAATGCTCTCTGATTCCTGCTGATATCTTTCTTGTATTTCCTACTGAATTCAGCAATAAAGTGTTTCACCATGCTGTTATCAAAATCTTCACCACCCAAATGAGTGTCACCTCCAACAGCTTTAACCTTAAACCTCCCTTTGTCGATCGTAACAAGTGAGACATCAAATGTACCACCACCCAAGTCAAATATCAGTACATTTATTTCACCATCGGTTGTAGCCCTCTGTTGCATCCCGTAAGCAATTGCAGCTGCTGTTGGTTCATTTAGCAGACGCATGACTTGGATTCCGGCAACAGAAGCAGCATCTTTTGTTGCTTGACGTTGTAAATCATCAAAGTAAGCAGGAACAGTGATTACTGCACTTTTCACATTGACATTAAGGTATGCGTTAGCTACCTCTTTCATCTTGGTAAGAATCATGGAAGAAATTTCTTCAGCAGCAAAATGCTTCTCATCATTCTTGTGTGTTACTACTATCATAGGTGTTGAAAATATATCTTATATTTCAAACTTATGGCTTAAATATATTGCAGGGACTATTTTTGTCTATGTTTATATCTTGGTTATGTCTTGTATCTAGTTGTGATTATTTTGCAGGGTTTATATCTACAGGGGTGTGAATTGTAACTTGGTGTCCTATATAAAGAATATGATGTCCATCTCCAGATCAGTTTTCGTTCTTCATAGTCTAAATTAGGGATTTCTATGTATTTGAATATTCTTCATCTTCATATATATATCTCATATATAATCTGAGTGTGAGAGTAATTGTAGTGAGTTTTCTGGTGTAATCTTAGTATTGTATTGGTATTTTAGCAGGAGTAATACAAAAGATAGTTGGTTATTTTGAGTGATTCGTGGTTTGATTAATAATCGTTTAAGAATTTTTACAATAGGCTTACCACTTTGTCCTTCTACAATTTTAAAAGGCCAACCTTTCATGTCACTCTGCACCCTTGCGTCACCATACTTCCTTCCAATCAGTCGTTTCGCATCTGAAATGTTCAAACAATGAAAACATCTTGGAAAATTCTATATCATTTAAACAAACAAGCCATATTCTGAATATACTGTAACAAAGCTTGAACTTGTTTTAACTACCATGAATCGTAATGAAACTAGTCAATCGAGCAGCGTTTCCAATCTTGTGTAACGTATACTTATGAATTCAACTTTGTAGTATATTATGTTTTAGGTTGTTTTATACAGAAATCAATCAAATTGTTATAATTAGTGAGACCGAGACAACAAACAACAACTTGCACATAACAACCAAGTAGTTTGCAAGAAGAAATTTATACCGAAAACAGTGTTTGTAGGGTTCCTTGCCACTAGGTTTTTAGCTCCTTCGCCAATCAAATGCTCCTTATCAGTAAAAGAGACATAAGATGGAGTCGTCCTATTTCCTTGCTCGTTGGTGATTATTTCAACTCGCTCGCATCTCCAAACAGCTACACAGGAATATGTTGTTCCTAAATCGATTCCAATCACGGGTACTTCACTACTTCTAGCCATGTCAAAAAAAATTTAGACAAAATCCAAAAATAAGCATCCAATACAGCAAACACAGACCCTCCAAATAAATTCCTTTTAGTTTTATTATAGCTGTTTCGTGCGATGTTTACCAAAATATTAAGTCAACTACAGCAATTGGTAAACTTCCTTGAATATTTCAATTAATTTTTTAGGGCCACTGACATTTATTTTAATAATTTTCCTATTTTTTTAGTTCGATTCCCGGCAGCTAACACACTCATTGAAGTTTCCTTCATTCTAATTTGTCAACCCTTGTTCATGGACTTTGATATATAATTACCAAAATGAGGCCTCTTGGCCAGTTTTTGAAGGCATACATATGCAATAATTCTCAAAATGTCAATATTATTAGAAGTGTTATTACAGAAATCTTTGATCAAGATGATCAAGATCACAAAATCAAGAACATACAGAATATCTTGAATATACAAGAGATATATTGAGAACAAAAGAATAGAGATGATAATAATATGAAATATCGAATATAAGATCTGAGCTGCTACAGTAACCCTAAACATGGTTATATACTTGAGCAATATCCAACTTCTACAGATCCTTCCTCCAAGTATCCAGAAGTACAACAATAGTCCCTTGAGTATAAAATCTATCAGCACACTACATACCAAACACCTCAAGTTAGAAATATATTCAAATAATACCCTAAGTTTATATTAACCAAATATAAAAATATATTTTAACAGCCTTCATTCTGACAGCTAGTCTGATTAGAATCTGTAGTAACGACCGGAAATTGATAGTATTAAGATTTAGAACTTTTATTACCAGGACTTTTAGCGTCAGTTTAGACGATGTTTTCTGTTCTTAGTAAACCAGGAGTGAACGGTCAATACTATTAAGAAAGATTTTTGGGAAAAATTTACTAGGAATTATTTCTGGTCATTAACTCGTTGATAAGTAGTCTCTATTGGTTTGATTACATATTGATGTTTTCCCAAGCTAATGCCTAAGGTAACTACTGACGGATCTTTTTCCATCGGTAAATATATGTCAGTGATCCGAGCTTTTCTAGTGGTGATTTATTACAGTTTTCCGATATCTTGGAGCCGATATGATATATCAGAGATTGGAATCCCTTCTCACAGCATTCCCAAATTAGTCTTCTCCGCATTGAAGCGAAACCTTGTTAAGTGAGTTTTATTTAAGTAACGATATTAAACTATAAATTTTTAGTTTTAACATCCACCATAGACTCACTTATCGACATAGACAAATCTTATGTTGAAAACTCGTGAGAATTAATCCTGTGTGCAAGTGCGGATAACCCTTGTTATATTTGTATACGGTAAATTGCTCACACGAGTCATGGCTACATTCAATAAACACATTAAGAAGGCATATCAGATCCTTATTAATTATATATGACAAAGCATAGTTGCTGAATCATATTTGGAGATAAAAATAGATGTGACGTACATATTCACACATCTTAAAAATCATATATATAGCGGGTAATACTTGCGTAAAAAAGGAGAAAATTAACTTAGAGACATAGGAGAACAATCTTGATATGAATGAAGAGATCTCTCCCCTTCCTTATAAAACCTTACCAACGATAGAGTTATAAAGACGTTTCAGTTCTTTGTTCTTGTTCGCTATCTCTTTAGTTTCTGCTAGCTTATTTATGTCAAGCCACTGCATTGCCTCCTCAATGGCAAAATCCATCTTCTTTAAATCTTTTGGGCTTAGCGTCTTCCTGATGTTGTTGTCCTGGACTTTCTTATTTATGTCGTAAATGTAGTCCTCCAATGCGTTATAC
>JAOEHQ010014213.1:0-15678 GCA_025447715.1 Asclepias incarnata
GACTAGACAGTACCGGTTGCTAAGGGGGTGTTTGGGATTGCTTCTTTAGGCCTTTCGTAGTAGTTGGGGTATTCTTACCCTATTCTTCCAGCCACATCAGCTTTTCTCTCTCCCAGAATACCTTTAAGAACACCCCCTCGTAGTAGTTGGGGTATTCTTACCCTATTCTTAATTTTTTTATTTTTAATTTTTGCATGCAACGGTTTAAACACTCTTTGGCCCCACCTTCACTCGTGTCTACGGCGTCCGAAAACCGAACACTAACTCCGACGCCAACCCCAAGACGCCTTCCTCGTACTAGCGTCCAAAGTGGACGCCCGTCGGACGCCACTTTTGGACGTCTACTGTGAAAGGCCTTATAAGCGCTTTTCTGCTTGAAAAAATAAGCAGGTACCTACCTGTTTATAAAAAAGTACTTATTTCTACTAAAATAAGCAGATAAGCAGTATCTGAAAGAGTGTTTGTTAATGCTTATCTTTAAAAACCCGGCAATAAGCAGATAAAGAAAAAAAGAAAAAAAATAAATCCGAAACACCCCCTAAAGGGATTGCATCTATCCAATAGATTTTGATGCTTAATGCCAGTTTTTTTTTCTAACGTAAATTATATGATTCAACCTGATAGGCCTCTGGATCATCCTTGCAACATGGAATGAGATTCTCAACCAGTGTGCCTAATGACCCTGATACACATGATGATTTTAAGCCTACAAATAAGCTCGAGAATTCTGACATTACTCTTAAGGACATCGTTGAGCAGGTTGGTGGTTGTTGATGAGTGTATTTTGGACCTATTTGCAGTAATTACTTTTCTTCTGATGTACTGGCTACATCTGTTGGTTGAAATGTGTAGGATGTCAAGGACAACCATGTGATGATTTACATGAAAGGAGATCCAGAACAACCGCGATGTGGATTCAGCTCATTAGCTGTCAGAGTGTTGAGTGAATATCGTAAGTGCTCGAATGATCAAATTTTTACTTCATTGACTTATATGTTTTTGTATTCTAGAGTTGTAATAAGTTGGCATATAGTTTAAAGATCCCTACTGTAATTATTTAACTCCAGTTAGAGTGATTAGCATAGCCACATAGGTTTCTAGGTAGACCGTGGTATCATGCTCAGTACTCTACCTCATATTAGATTCTCATTCTAGATGAAGAACAAATATAGTTTCGTTGGTATGCGTAAATGGTAGTGGCAACCGCTAAGGCGCTAACCACAGTTCAGTCTATGTACTGTCCCATGGGGCCAAACCCAGACTTTCTGGTCTTACAATGTTGGGAACTGCTACCATTCAACCAAAACATAGCGTTTTTGCGATCGATATATCTCGGTTACATTTGAGTCGTTTGGTTACATATTGGATCAACCTTATGTGTAGTGATCAAAACTTTCATAAATAGATTATTCAAGTGTAGCGTAAGAGATGTTTCATTTTGATACATTTAGTTTCTGGTTCTAGTGAAAATAGACTTAACTGTGGTTTGTATTGAAGCTTTTAATTCGATATTTGTTTTAATTGGAATTTTCTTTTTAGATGTTTATTCTCTGTTTCCTGTTTTCTTCTATTAGTGTCAGTACTGATTTGTAAAACAATTATGAACTAATATGTTTATAAATTAATTTGTCTATTGGTCTTGGTGACAATTGGGATTTGAGAAAGCAAAACCAAACAACCATTTTAAGAGAAAAAAAGTGAATAAATTTAGTTTGGTTTTGGGTCAGTCTGGATGGTTTTTGGGTTTCTTTGTCCACCTCTAGTTGAACAATATGCAATTGTAACTGGTTGTTTGAGGCTTATAACATATTAAACCACGTGCCATGTGTAGTAATTATCCAGTGAAACGATAACAGCCATTCTCTATCTCCACTATTATTCTCACACAAGTGAAGCAAGCTGCCGCTATATGCTCTATTTCCAAGGTTTAGACTCTGACTAGGGAACACTTGAAAATGCAGGACATACAACTTAATAACTAGATTATTTTCACAATGGCCTATTTATGGAAATAGACACCCTGTCCTATAATTTTTGTTTGAAGCACGCTTAAATGTTGGTCACCTCCATTATGATATTTTATATGAAGATGGAGATGTTTCTTTTAGCACGGGCAACATAATTTGTTGGTTCTTGTCTTTTGGAATTTGCAATCGGACTGTCTTTTTGGATTTTCCATTTGGATTTAGGGTATTTTAATCATTTCAAGTATTGTTGTGGACTTGTGGGGTTTTTCAGGAGTTCCAATACATTCTCGAAACATATTGGAAGATCCTGAACTAAAGAATGCTGTAAAAGCTTTCAGGTAACAAGTATCCTTTGTAATTAACTTGCTTATTGCATTTATCCTTGCTCTTTTTTTTTTTATCTAAAATTTCATCTATAATAAATGTGTAAATAGAACTTTGAAATCTATATTTTAAAATGATGATCTAATATATTTATTAAAATCAATTCAGTAGGTTGTGTAATAAAATACCACTTTGGTCGTTTTCGATGTGTTTGACCCTTTCTCTTTGTTCTCTTAATTCATAATGTTAGCCCATTTGATCAGTTAGGGTTAAGTTATATGACAAATCATAATTGCCACCTCTTATTTGCTTTGTACTCTTTCTGTGCAGCATGTGGCCGACATTTCCTCAGATATTCATAAATGGAGAATTCATTGGAGGATCAGACATTATCCTCAATATGCATCAGGCAAGTTTATCTGCATCTCTGGTGTCTCTCTTTACGTTTTATGTCCTGTTGTATGATGTGAAAAACATATGGCTCAAGCTATTCTAGCTTTATGCAGAATGGTGAATTGAAGGAGAAGATAAAGGCAACATCCTCAGAGTAGTTGCTTGCACCTTGTGCCTAGTGATGTTTTATTTATCATGTTAATGTTTCCGGCTTAGTATACGTTTTAAATTGTGATTTCAAAGCGTCGTTCTTATGACCATGAGTGGGAAAAAATAATGCTGTACTATGTTGATATTTTCGTATATGCATCTGGAGATTTTTAATTTCTTGTCTGTCTGCATAAAGGAAAACGAACTTTTATCTTCAAGCCTTCCCCCGCTCCATCTCAGGTGTGATGTGTTTATGACTTGGAACAAGTGAATAAAAATATACAATATTAAACTCAGTTGCATTTTGTTGTATCCTACACTCCAAACCTCTAAGTTATGTGGGACTTTTATGTATGTGACATGTTATAACTTTGTAAACTGGCATTGAATATAAGGGGCAACTTTCGTGTAATTGAATGTAACTATTCAGATTTTTTCAAGACTAAGTTATCAGTTTTGATCACATGGGACGGCATAAATAATTGTCATAAAAGTTTGATACATACAGTCGAAGTTAGAATTGAATACATACTAATAACAATGTATCATTAGTCTAATGTAGTTTCATACACTTGTTCCTTTGGACAATGGTTGTTTAATTGGCAAACAAAAACAAAAATGCCAGGAAGGAAATATGTTGCTGGAAAAGCTGAAAATATTGGAACGATGCTGATTATATACAGGGTTGTTATTCTCAAATGTAGTAAAATTGAATATCAGAAGATAATAAACGATGATTCAACCTCAACTGGATGGACACACCGTCCATAAACCATAACAATGGTTCAACCTAAATGGCTGGACACACCAAAATCCAAACCACCCTTTTTACAAGGAACCATAAATCTAAAACAAAGAAAGTAAAAAAGTACCTAAACCATTGGCCCATTGCAAGAGTTTTTTAAATTACCATGGTTTTTTTTGCAACACTTCACCGCACCATTACCTGATTGTATTATATTATACATACCAACATTTTAGTAGAGAATCATAGTACTTTTGCTCATTTACAAGCCAGGGGAATGAAGACTCAGTGAGGTTATCCCTATCTACAAGAACAAGGGAGACGCACAAATTTGTAGCAACTACAGGGGCATTAAACTTTTAAGTCATACCATGAAGATATGAAAGAGAGTGATTGAGATGAGGCTTAGGTGGGTCACGAAGGTGACAGGGAACCAATTCGATTTTATGCCAGGGAAGTCGACGATGGATGCTATCCACATCATCAGAAGCCTTATGGAGAAGCATAGAGAAAGACAAAAAGCACTACATTGCGTTTTTTTAGACCTGGAGAAGGCGTACGATAGTGTTCCACGTGAGCTGATTTGGAGGACTCTTCACGCGAAAGGAGATTCAGGGAGATACATGAGGTTATCATGGATTTGTACGATAAAACGAACATCAGTGTTCAAACACCTGTGGGGAAGACGGAGCTTTTCCTAATAGAAGTGGGCTTACACCGGGTTCGACACTTGGTCCATATCTATTTACCTTGATTTTGGACGAGTTGTCGAGTGGCTTACAAGAGGAATTACCGTGGTGCTTGATTTTTGTTGATGATATCATGCTTATTTTGAAAACGACGGAGGATCTAAATCTCATATTAAAGCAATGAAGTGGTGCTCTAGAAGACAATGGCTTGCGCGTCAGCCGAGAGAAGACCAAATACCTGCGATGTGATTTCGACAAGGACAAGATTGGGCAGGTATTTGGTCTTCTCTCGGAGTGTTGGCCGATAACGATTTGGGGAGTGGATCCCGAAGGAGTCTTTTATATACTTGGGATCGATGCTACATAAATCTGGGAGGATAGATGAAGACATGGCTCATCGGATTCAAGCTGGATGGATGAAATGGAGGGCGGCTACAGGAGTCATATGCGACAAGATGATACCCCTAAAGCTGAAAGGTAAGTTCTACAGAGTTGCTATCAGACCGGCTATGCTATACGGGTCGGAGTGTTGGCCGATAACGAAAGCCCATGCTTTTCGGATGGAGGTGGCTGAGATGAGGATGCTAAGGTGGACGTGCGAGAACAGTTGCTAGACAGGATCCCGACGGGTGTTTTTAGAGCCGAACTTGAAGTGGGGACCATCATTAACAAGTTCAGGGAAGGACGCTCGAGATGGTTTGCCCATGTAAAGAAGAAAGACGACGTGATGAGAAGGGGTAGGCCTAAACTGAGATGGGAAGATAGACTAGCGATTGAGCTAAAGGAGCTTGGCCGTCATGACCTATGATAGGAATACTTTGATGACTAGGATTATATTAGAGGAATAAGATAGGTATTTCCCACTTTAAGGGGTTTACGGGTAATTATATATCGGGTAGGCGACCTAGGTTACTTTATAACATAGGTAGACTAGAAGTCTTTATTCTATATGGGTTTATGAGACCTTAGGTTTATCACGTCTCATATTTGCTTATATGATGTATGCCTGCATCACGTGATTTCTTATATGCTTATATGACTTGCTTAGGAGGATATAAGGAGCTTTGTATAGGTCACACATGATAGTAAGTGTGTCTTATATGCTTGGTATAAATGCATGTTGTTGTATTTAATATATTTTTATGTTTTTGTTTAATATGTTTTAATATGCTTCTATTTCTATTTTATTCAAATAATACTATAGATATGGTCCCATGTTATTTTTATTTATTTTCACTTTTTGACCAGAGGTCCTTCTATAAACAATCTCTCTGCCCATGGGTAGATTACCCGTGAGTAGAAATACGACTGTCTATATCACACCTCTTCCATAACCCACTTATGCCAAGTTTAGATACAGTTTTTTTGCTCATTTACAATCCATTGCAAGCAGGAGTGCAACTGAGAGTTTAAGCACCCAAAAGTACGGGAAATAGCAGACCATCAAAACAAAGGGATTCAATCATGAAACTTAAGCTCGTGTTGATGTCAAATTGAAGAACCTCTAAGAGCGTACACCCGGCACCATTAATTATTTCAAATGAATTCAAGCATTGGCATCCATAATTCAAATAGTTGGCATGCACCAAAATCCGAGAATTCACAAAGAACAAAAGAGTTGTATGCATGCTCTGATTCAACCAAAAACCGACAATAAACATATGAAACAAAATGCAGGATCGATTAAATCCTGATGCTGCAGAACTTCAAAGTCTTGTCATCTCACCAGATTCTTATTCCGGTATATTTTAAAGGTGGAAAATCCAATCAGTGATGTTCATCTTCATCAAGGTGGTCTGGAAGTCCTCCTGGGCCCACGACTTCCAACTGCAATAAACAAAAGTAATTTAATCAATATGTGACGTCGAAAAACTGCTCGCTGTAATGTTACGAATTTTCAATTCCTATATAAACAAAAATACAGCAGTATACTAAAAAGATAAAAACATAACATACTATGATCTTAGACAAGTGATATTTTTGTCGTTGCTAATATTCTAACAGATAGCAAAATGGGCGGGTTGGGAAGGTTGGAAAACAAATCAAAACAAGTTTGGGTTTAATGCAAACACTTCGTACCCAAAACCTAATGTTGATTTAAATAAATAGTTAAGTGTGTCAAATATGACTAAACAAATCGATTGTTTCAACAACAATCTAAACTGTTCAAATTACACAATTTTTGGAGGGTTTTATTGATGAAAATATACTTTAAGCAACTTTCAACCCTTTCGACCAGTTTGCTACTCTCCCGGTTTGACCATGGCCGTCGATGAGGGTGTGTGAGGCGTGAAACCGTGCAAGACCTCCAAAAATTAGGAACATCCAAATCTATTTTATGTATATTGTATGATAAAAATAAAACAATAAAGATGAAAATTTAAGAAAAAATGAGTTGTAGGTAGACACATACACGACTTTTGACGGCTATCATTGACTTTGGACCATTAACATTTTTAATTAGGGCCTCATTTTGATACTTGCACAGGGCCTCCAAAGATTTAACAAATCTCAGGTACGACCCTGGTTTGGCCATAGAGATCTGACATAGCCAGAGATATCATATCCTGAAGTGTCCCATTCATAAGTAGTTGGGTCAAACTTTCCACCATAACACTTGGTTACAAAGTGTTCCCAGAAAAATTGCAATGTTCCATTATGGATATTAAGAGGTCTGTTGTCAATATCCCTAAATTGTACCTATTCCAAGCACCTTTTGTTATTACCCAATAAAAATATCTAAAAAGACGAATGTATCCTAACCGCATCAAGACTAGAAGAGATTCACTACATACAGGAGTGGTGAGGGTAAATTTGCCAGACTTCAAATCTGATTATGAAAACTCTTGCCCAAAGATCTGTATGGTAAACTTTTGGGCATTCATCGTTTGTTGCCTATCTCAGATGTTTAATTAGGCAGTAGCTTATTTTAAACTACCTTCTACTTAGAGCTTTCCTGTATGTTTTCCTACCAACTTGTAAAAACCAACAGATTTTTACTCTATGGAATTTTATTTTTTATTTTTGCAAATTAACAAAATTTAACTACATGAAGATTTTCATAATGGAACTTCACTGACGCAGCATATAAATGAGACTCAAACATATATTAAAGCCTATAAACTGACCCTGGATACTTCTTAAGGAAGGAGCAAAACTTAGAAAGGAAACGACAGAAGGAAACAATATAACCCTCACATATTTGTTGAGGTCCAATGTTCAAATTCACCAGGTACAAGCAACTTAGGAGTTAATAGTTGGGAGCCATGTCAGTCTCCATTGGGAGGGCTTTAACTGGGCCAAGTCTGTGTGGAAGTAGACTTGTCCCCCGAAGGCAATAAAAGAGGAAAGTTCACATTGTAAAGCAGAAAAATAGTATTAGATAATGATAGCCAAGTTAGGGGTGAAGCATCACAAATCGTTTAGGATAACAGTAAGAAGCATGTCACAATTGAAGCGTGTCAAAGGAAGTGTATACTTATTAAATCATCCCCACAAAAAACTCAGTTATGGTATGTGTGGAGTTCAATGTAAATTATAAAATGTTCTTATTAATGGTAAATTTAAAGTTATAACGAACCCATTTTATTAATATAATCATAACGTAATATTTAACCAAGACATGCTTGATATATATCACCAGGATGGAATATGAATAATTATCAAAAACAAAACGTGTTTGATATAACTAGCAAAAAAAAAAAAGTCTTGTAATATGACTGCTAGGTTTAATCGCTCTAACTTCTTTTCCCAGCACGTACAATCGACAAAATGCAAAAAAAAAAAAACAAAACATAGACCTCTTCATATCCAAAGATAATCAGTATTAAAAAAAATCTAATTTTTTAAATGATAATTAAAAAATTATCATATCATAACCTTTTCAAGAAGAAATGATTGCCAAAGTAACTAAGCTAGACTCACCTTGAAATATTGTGTGCATACTGGACATTCATGTGGTTGATCTTTCTTTAGCCAAAACCAAACAACATCGTGCTCATCCTCTGTATTAGAAAAAATAAAATAAAACAAAATAATAAGCTAGGACACATACAAACAGAGCATTAAAAAAATAACAAATCGGAGAATACAGTCTTCAGAAATACAGAAGTGTTAGAAATGACTCACCGCCTTCACCCCCAGGACAACCAACAATTCTTTGGTCATAGTAAGATTTGACCACAGCAGGAGCTTCCTACAGGTAAGAAAGTAACAAATAATATCACAGATTCAGCAACCGTTCATATATTGAAGGTTCATAAGGATGGTATCACCACATGTTTTACTTCTCATTTTAGTGCTTTCTTTCGTCTTTTAAATAAAGTGAACTGGGCAAGTGTTATAATGCTGCTCTCCTCCTATTAACCAGCCTACTGTCAGAGCTACCCTACTTACAAGATTATATGCTTAACTAGAAGGAGAATGTGTGATAAATATTCCCCGTTCTAAAATAACAAATAATGCTTATTGATTATCAGAAAACTAAATCTCAAAATAAGAGGAGAAGCTTTCGCATTCTGAAAGAGCAAACGCTACCACCACTGAGATCTTATCATCAGGAAAGTACAGAGTAACCCTAGTTTAGGTGGCTAACCACAGAACTGGGCCATTTAAACACAACTGTTCCTTAACTTTCAAAATGCTCATTGTTAAAGTTCCATTGAAATGTTCAGAAGTTAAAACAGATGGATAGAAGCCAATAGTTTAAGTAAACTGTAAGATGACATTTTTGTGTGTTTACTTTAAACTAGCCATGAGCTTGGATGTTGGACAAATGACAGGATTTCAACTTTATTAGATCTGCATTCGAGATTTCAACTTTACAACAAAAAGTCAAACCTTTTACTTATAGCTTACAGCTTTCTCCACATAAACACAAAGCTTCCACTTTTTTTCACTAAACCCATCCTTTAGCTGCTTTCCCCCAATAGATCAAACCTCCTCAATAAAAAAAAATCATATAAACTATGACAATCAAATCTATCAACCAGCACCTTGTAGGACTGACCCTTTACCGCTAGGTAGGTAACAAGTTAGCCAAGGTGACTCAGATAGAAACAAACTACAATCCCAACTTCATAGTAATGAAACTAGTGCATCATGTCAGTTTTTAACAAACAGCTATGGAAAGTTGTACAAGTAACAAGTTAATAAAAAAAAAATTGTTTTGTGCTCATTGTGAAAATATTACAAAACTATAATCAAATTCTTTATTTCATATATCTAATTTGCAACTCTTGTTTTTCTAATGAAAAGCTGACTTTTATTATAATACGTAGCAAATTAAAGATAGAATTTTAGCAAGTATAAAAATGTAAAGTATACCCATTAGTCAAACAAGCAGCTAGCTGATGCATGTATTGTCATGTATATGTTACAAAGTGCAAACATTACTTCTTAAAAACCCACCATTAAGTTCAGTATTCACACAATATACATGAACCCTTATATGGCTTCACACAGACACACATTTCATGTTTCAATCCCCCAAGGCAAGGCCATTCATAGCATTAACAAATATATCCTTATAAAAAAGTTAATACCATACAAATAATCCATCAATCAAAATTTTAGTATATCGATGTATTTACCTTGGTACCAAATGGACCTTCCGGATGATTAATTTCCAGAATATCTCTTCCCTATTCACACAAAAACAATTAACAATCATTTTTAATCTCAAAAATTCAAATAAAAAAACTGAAAATTAACACACATGCATATACACATACATACCTACACATAGATACATATACATATACATTATGCACATATAACTATAAAAAAAAAATTATAATCTATAAAAATAAAAAATAAACCTGAAGCTCAGCTTCAAGCTCCTCACGTTCATGACCAGTCGCAATCGGCATCACATCTTCCACTTTTTTCGCAATATTTCCTATCATTTCATAACCACACACACATCTAAATAAACACATACACACATAATATATAATTACACAGATTAAATTCAGATCTGATATTTAATAAATTAAAAAATCTTACCGGAATAGTGCCTACTCAATGGTGGCGGTCCAGATCCGAACACGAGGAAGAAGAGAAACACGTTTTTGAGGCTCACCACGATGCTTGTTGCCCACATCTAACCTAGATCTAATCGGAAAAGTAGATGAAATTAAACTTCCAATACCCACATAAAAACAAACAACATTAGATCTAAACCAAAAGAAGAAAAAGAAGAAAACAGAGAAAGTGTAACCGAAAGAATTATTTTCATCATTCTTCTTACCTGATTAACACCCCCGATTGGAAGAACCCTAAGAAAATAGAGGGATTGAGATGATGATTGGTCGCTACTACAGACGGCTTTGGTGGTGGTGATGATGATAGCGGCGGTGGGCGGCGGTGGTCGGCGGTGGTCGGCGGTGGAGAGAGAGAGAGAGTGCGGGTGGTGGTGATGATGATAGCGGCGGTGGGCGGCGGTGGTCGGCGGTGGAGAGAGAGAGAGAGTGCGGTAGAAGCAAAGAGAGAGGCGGTGGCTGGGGTAGAGGCAATAGAGAGACAGACGTGGGTTTATTTTAGCGTGTGTGTTTTTGGTGGGGTTTTTTTTTTGTTGACAGGATGAAAATTTGGTAGAAGGGTAGTTATGGTATTTCAGTGTGTATTAGGTATAAGTATTATATAAGTTGAAGGGTATTTATGGTAATTCAAAGGCTGAATTGTTGAAATTGGGAGAGGGGGATTTGTTTTATTAGGTATAGTAGAGATAAGTTGAAGGATATTTATGGTAATTCAAAGGCTGAATTGTTGAAATTGGGAGAGGGGGATTTGTTTTATTAGGTAGTAGAGATATATATATATATATATATATATATATATATATATATATATAATATTTTCTCTATATATAGAAAAACACATTCACTCTGTTACACCCGGGTTTTATGTTTTTTTTAAAGCTTTTTAATAACATAAACATATGTATTCTTATGAATGCATACGTATACCATAGGTCCCGACACTCATAGATACTTGAAACGACCAACCGACCTTAACAGCAGTTATTCAACAACTTATAAGTCATACTTAAAATTGTCTCAAACTTTAAGACCACAATCATTAGAAAGTAGACTCATTCACCTTTTCGTGGACAGCTCATTCGTCATAAATGAAGTTACGTTTTAAAAGTTATGACCGTTTTAAACTAAGTTGAAACTCTAACAAACAGCTCTAACGGGGTGTTTTGTGACCTAAATTTGACCCAATTAGACACACCCATTTTCATCAAATTTTATGTCATTGGAAAAACCTATCCCATACTATCATTACATACTTTCAGATTTTTCCAAAACGATTTACACAAAAAGTTATAGCTTCTTGAAAACTGCCAAAAGCCATTTTTGGCTGCTGGAAATCAGTAATTCAGCACCAAGGGACTGTTTTGTGACCCATGTTAAAACCACCTAGACATATCTGTTTTCTGCAAATTTTATATCATTTGAAAGATCTCCGACCATACTTTCAATACATATTTTTAGTTTTTACCAAAATAATATACACACTTTCAATACCTATTTTTAGTTTTTACCAAAATAATATACACAAAGAGTTGTCATCCGACCCGTTTCAACAACTTTTGTGATTTGACTCATTTCCGTAAGGTAATATAACTTTGAACACACTAAAATTTGCATATTTCTTCTAAATAACATATAAAACACTTTCACAATAACCATTTACCCATTTCTTCTAATATAACTTTGAACACACTAAAATCAACAAATCATGAACACATGCTTACCTTTGATTATGGATTGAATTAATACTAGAAATAGGATTGAAGAAAGTGATTGAGACTTGAAATCAACTTGGAATCCTTTCCTACTGCTGTTCGTTTCTTCCCTTTACTTCACATGGAGGTTTTGTGGCGTATAAGATGATAAAAGTGAATGATACATGTTATCCAACCAAATATCTGCTTTTATCATGTTTGTCACCTTAATAAGTGGGTATTTACACCCCTAATCCCTCTAGTCTTAGCTATTTAAACACTCGTTATTTAAAACGCAAGTTCCGATAGTTAATGTATATGACATTTTAAACTATTCAGCAAATACGACATATACGGTTACCATATAGCATTTAAATAATTTACATACAGCTAAATAATAATAATAATAATAATAACAACAATAATATTACTATTACTTATAGTATTATAATAATGCTAGAAAACTTGGGCTGTTACACACTCATCAAGAACTCACCGAACTCGAACACCAAATGCCGAATTTTGCGCCAAAGGTACAATTGTTAACGTCAGGATCCTAGCATGAAAAATGCCTCACGCCGCACTAATGATACCATTACGGATGTTTTATACAAAAGGTTTCTACTATAATGTGCAAGTTTCATTTTTTTTTAATCTTGTTAATGTGGAGTTAGTCCACTTAGTATAGGCTCTTATCTCTTTGACTGAAGACCAGATTTCAATTCATGACATTGATATTTCTTAATGTTTATTGGAGTAGTATATGAATAAAATATATTTGCCGTTAAAGAAAAAATCTTCTTGAACTTAATTATGCTGACTAATTACCAACCATCAATAGATTAATTGATATTTAGGGGACTTGAGACGTTAAATTTAGGGTTCAATTTTGGGTGTGAGCAAAATGCTCCCTGGACCAGAAACAAATATTTCTCAAAAATAAACTGGGTTTCCCATGTAACCAGAGATGGTTATATGAAGTGGCAATGCCACTAAGGGGAATGGTTATTTAATAACTCCTGATAAAAAGAACGCGAGAACTAATCCTGGACATTGATCTTGATAAATCATAAGTTTCATCTAATTCATTCAAAATGTTTTATCTCAAAAACCGTACATCGTTAGACGAAAAAAAAGATACGGGTAAGTCTTAAAGTTTCGCCTCTTTCATTAGAGAGGTCATCCGATATACTTTGGACGAGTTTTTAATTTTCATTTTTTTTGTTTGTACTTATATATTTACACATTTGTAAAATCTTTGCTTTCACATGCAAATTATTAAATGATCATATCTGCACAGCAATGGCGGCTAAGGGCGAAACCCGTCAATCAATGGCGGAGCCATGGTGGCTAAGGGCGGAATTCATCAGTCCATGACGGAGCCATAACGGCTAAGGGCAGAACCCGTTATGTAGATCACCCTATCACCGATCACCCTCTATGACCTATCACCCCCATCAGCTACCCTTTATTTATACCCTTAAGGGCGAAGTCCGCTTCAAATTACAGTTTTCGGTGACGGTGGTATAGCTAACTTGCACATTTTTTAATTTTATTTAGATATTTTACTTTCACATGTGTAAGATATATAACTTACACATGTGTAAATACAAAAGAAATGAAAATTAAAAAGTCATCAAAAGTATATCGGATAACCTTTCTAATGAAAGAAGGTGAAATTTTAATGCTACCCATATTTTTTCTTTCGTATAACGATGTATGATTTTTGGGATATTTTTTTTTTTAATGAATTAGATGGAATTTTATGATTTTTAAATCAATGATCAGGATTGGTTATCACGTTAAACCCAAAATTTAGGTTAAAAAATAGAGTTAATTAAAATTTTCGTCCCTGTCGTCAACCACTACTTACAGGTTTCATCCCTAAGTTTCATAAATTACACTTTTGGTCCAATTTTTTTTGGCTCCGTCAACGATTTTGGTCCAAATCACTAACGAACGTTAAAGTTACAATCACGTGACTTGCACATGATGGGTATATTAGTCTTTTTTTTTAAACAGGGACCAAAAGTGTAATATTGACTAATTAAAATAAAATAATACATATATGTTTATGTATCTATCATCTTCATTATCAAACACAAACAAATTCCAAACTTGTTCCAGATCTTCAAAATTTTGTAATTTACAACAACAATCACAACAAAAAAATTCATCATCAAATCTCAGCAACTTTTTTTAATTTAAGATCTTCAAAGTTCAAAGATCTCAAAGTCCATGGCCATCGCTAGCCTCCTCATCACCGTCACCATCACCATACCACCATCAAGACCCGGTGTCCCCACCATTAGATCCGGCCTCACCTCAACTTTCACCAAACAAGTATTCCCTTGCTGCTAAAAAGCTCAAAGTTGTTGAACTCAATTAATTGAAATCTTTAAAAAAGACTCGAACCTTGTTGTTATGAGTTTTTGGCGGAGATGCCAGAGATGGTGGTGAGATAGAGGTTTGTATCTATCATCTATATCTATATGTTACTATCAGATGTATGTACATATATGAATTTTTACATAAATAGATACATATATACCTAGAGTTATTTACACTTTTGATATTGTGATAAGAAAAGACCATTATACCTAGGGGTGTTCACGGTCTAAACCGGACCGAACCGATGGACACCCGGACCGGACCAAAGACCGAAATAGTGGAATTTCTAAGACTGAGAACCGGACATGGTAATAAGGTTCGGTCCATGTTCGGGTTTTATTTGGGTTTCGGGTTCACAAGTTTGGACCGAGAACCGGAAATTAATGTGTGTAGTGTTAGTGTAGCAGACTAGCAGTTACTTAAGCGTATGCCACCATTAAACACTCCCGACCTCAATTTGTTCATTCAGAGCCATATATTTCTAATGTATAAGTAAATTTAAATTAGTGGTCAAACACAAACACAATTGAACAATTTGGAACATATGCACACACATGCTCACATGCATCCATACAAATGACATGAAGACTTTTTAGTTTCTAGATATGCATATACATGTATTGAAACTCGGAGAAACAGTCAAACAAGTTATGAAAAAACTGACGTATATGAATATGATTAGATATTTAGGATTTAAGATCTTATTTGCTAAATAAAACGAATGCATATCTTTTTTGCTAAATAAAAAGAATGTATATCCTACAATAATTTAAATATTTTCCTGTTATATCGGTTCTTCGGTCCATACCTGGGTTTTCACGGGTTATACCCAAACCGAACCGAGAACCGTTTTGGATGAATATATGGGACCGTGGACCGGACTGTAAGCTTCGGTTCTGTTCGGTTTCGGTTTGGACCGTGATATAAACACCCCTAATTATACCCATCACATGTTTGGCATGTGACTAGATTTTAAACGGACGTTAAGGGTTAGGACTAAAAGTGTTGACGGAGCAAAAAAGATTTGGACTAAAAGTGTAATAAATTAAAGCTAGGGATGAAAGCTGCAAGTTGGGAATGGCGACGGGGACAAAAATTGTAATTAACTCTAAAAATAAATAAATTACGCTGACTAAGTAAAAGTGGGGCATGTCTTAAACACAAATCTCACTTCATCAAACAAATCTAACGGCCAAGATGTTAGCCTCAATCTTATACGCCTTCACGTTTCTCACACACACCCTAACCGGACCCACCCTTAACACACACACACGCGCTTCCGTAAAC
>JAOEHQ010014234.1:0-15674 GCA_025447715.1 Asclepias incarnata
GGGCATGAGTTCTATGCGGTGTGCGCTCTGGGTACCAAGACGGTACATGGGACCAGAGGGTTCCCACCCATTTACCCCTTTTTTTATATACATTACTTACCTATTCGTTTCTCTTGAATATCCTATATTAACAGGGATGGGACATCCATTATACTATCTGATGAGGTTGGTCAGCTATATATATTGAGCACTGGTCAAGGAGAGGCACAAAAAGATGCCAAGTATGATCAGGTATAAAATATAAACTACTAGTACTTGTATAAAAACTAGCAACACCTGTTACTGATGCTATATAAGCTTGGAAACAGTTTTTTCTTGGAGATTACCGGCCCTTAGTTCAAGATGCACATGGAAATGTTCTTGACCAGGTTAGTTTTTTTGTGAGTCTTGGTCTAGAAATAATTACATTTTAATAATATACTAGTCAGATCAAATGTATTCTGTGTCTTCCATCAGTGTAAGACAAAAAAGTGCTGTTATTTATATATTCTGATTTTATTTAGTATTAATGTTTTAGTATAGAGTTACAGTGTATTTCATAAATTTTTACTATCTGAACGATAAGAAAGTAGGTTACATGTGGTAAGATCTCAACAAAGGACTAAACCAACGGTCAATATTTGACTTTATCTTATCAGAAATAATCTTCAGTTGTAAATTATACTTATAGAACTTTAAAGTTTATTTGAGAAAATCGGAAAAATATTGAAAAAAGCCTTTTGATAAATGTACTAGACTGAGTTTCTTTTATTATTAACCTTTTGATAATTGTACTAGACTTAGTTTCTTTTATTATTTTATGTTATTTGTTCTGCTGTTATGAGAGTTTTAACTTACCCAGGAAACACAAAATGCTCCCTATCGAAGAAATATGCAAGATCTCCTTTGTGATTCAGGTTTGTTCATAAGAAGATTTGAAGTGACCATTATTATATACATGTTTTATTTTCTGACTGATAGAGCTGATATCTGAGTGACCGTAAGGTTACTCTTGGAGGTGGCAATTTTAACACGTTCACCTAAACACATATGGGTTTGGATCTGTTTCAACAGGTCATATGGGTATGTTTCTTAATACTTTGGTAAAAATTGGAACAGAGCAAATTGGTCGAATGTTGCTGCCAACGATATTTTTAAATGCCTACGGCCTTCTAAATGTCTTTGGATTATTAGTTTTTGTATATATTTTTGATCAAATGTAACACACAGATTATTTATAAATAAAGAAACTGACAGAAATACTGTTGGTTTCCCAGACGAGTTCAATTTGACTTGTATTAAAAATATACCAGTCATGACCCAAACCCCTTTTACCCTTGACCCAACTCTCCTGAGTCCTGACCTGTCCATCTTGCCACTCTAGTTACTCGCAAACTGCTAGGGAAACTCTACATCCAAAAAAATTCCCTAACCCTATTTAATTAGTTTGATTTATCTCTAGCAGATCAAATGGGTAAAATGGTTTTTTGTGGCAAAATTGAAACCGGTTAAAATTTGTCTAATGTATTGCAATATTCTGATGATGTTTATTCCAAAAGTTGGATTAATATTGCTGCAATTTAATTCTCGTAATTTTATTTAGCCGTAGTTGATTTTAAAAAAGTAGAAAACAACGGATTAAAAGATTAGTAGGTAGACGCAACCCGTTTCAACTATTAAAAGTTTTAGGTTCTGCATTTTGAAACATTTTAGGCATGATTCCGTATCCGGAGCCTTACCAAAGCATGTACCAGCAAAGACGGTTAGGAGCTTTGGGGTTAGAATGGAGGCCATCTTCAGTGAGATTTGCTGTAGGAACCGACATCAGTCTTGTTGACCAAGAGTACCAAGTGCCTCCAATTGCTGACTTGGATATATTGGACCCACTTCCAGAGTTTCTTGATGCCATGGAATGGGAACCAGAAATAGAAGTACAAACTGATGAAAACGATTCAGAGTATAATGTGACAGAGGAGTATCACTCTGGAGGAGAGCAAGGAAGTTTGGGTTCCAATGTTTCTGCTAGCCTTGAAGGCAGTGGGGGAGATAGTGACGATCAAAGTTCTCGTGATGAAACCACCCGCAGGTCTAAAAAGAAAAAGTTGAAGGCAGAAGTAAGTCCCACTTTACACCTTTCGACTTATTTGTACCTTTCAATACGTTGACAGTTTAAATTGGATAAGTAGTTCCATTGAATCTATCATGCAATGTTTAGTTAGGAATAGAGTAAGTTCCTTCTAGTTCTTGGGAAAATATTTCATTTGGTTTGTTTTAACATGTTGTATCCAGCAAGAAATTGGCTTGAAATCGTAGTTGTGTTGGCTTTCTTTTTGTCCCTTGCGGAAAGAGCAAAAATGAATTACATGGCAGTACACGTGTTTTATTTCTATTTTGGTGACTAGATATCTAAAGCTGTTACTAAGCCATTAAACTTCTGAAAACGTTACAAGAACCCCGAACTCATAATCATTTCTGAAAAGTATAGCAGTTTTAGTATCAATTTGAAGTCCAGTGACCAAGTTTGAATTGAAGTATACAGGCTGTTTGGAGTTATGCAATTTGTTCTTGCTGAAAAGGGTTTACACTAAAGACCGCACATACTTTTCCATTTTTGCATACTTTTTTTTCTGGTCCTGTTTTGGTCCGTGTACTATTTTTTTTCATGTTCAATGTATATATATTTTACCAAATATAGCCACAGGTCAATCTTATGATTATGTGTAATTTGACTTGTTAAATTGGACAATATATGTGGCAATATTTGTACATGTCCAACTCAGCTGGTCAAATTGCTTTTAATCACAAGATCCGCCTCCGTGCATATTACCCGTGACAGGTAAAAGGAATACATGTTAAAGGAGACACAGTCACAAAGTTAGCATAGCGACTGAGACATTTTTTGCAAAAATGGGGGAAAGCATGTTGGCTTTTAATTATCTAAACCCTGCTGAAAATCAATATGTTGCTTAAGTTTTGCACATTGTTAACTTTTGCCATGAAATCTTTTTATTTGTTGTCAGGCTGAGGTCATGACTTCTTCAGGAAGGCGTGTTAAGAGGAGGAATTTGGATGGTGAGGAGAGTTTACCAAGAAACAACAGAAGTAGAAAGTCAAGATTTGGTCAAAAGTCCTCTAAAAAGAAGTCATCTCAGAACAAATCTGGAAGGCCTAGGAGAGCCGCTGCACGCCATGCTCTAAGTTTTCTATCTAAAATAAGTGGAAGAACCTCTGATGGAGAAGAGGATGTTCTAGAAGGTGTTTCATCTGAAAGTTATTCCAGTCAGCAAGAAACTGATGCTGGAAGTGAAGAAACGGAAATCTCATATGAAAATGAACAAAACGAGCACGTATTAAAAGGCAAAGAAATAGCATCTGAAAATGTGGATACCGACAAAGATGCTCCCAAAAAGAGGTTGGTCTTTAAACTTCCCAATCGGGATTTGAGAAAATGGGAACTGGTGGGTCCATCATCATCTACGCGCCCTCGTGACATAGAAGGATCAAGCACGCATATGTCCCCGATAGATGGAAATTATGAATATGTTGACAGAAATGACAATGTTAGCTCACCTATGAAAAATATGAATCACTCAAACCTGCTCGATGGAGGCATTAAATGGGGAGGGGCAAAATCTCGCTCATCAAAACGTTCACGGATCACTGAACCAATGTCATCCTTTGCTAAATCTGGAAACGAGTCATGTCCCAATGGCGGTGTTAAGATCAAGAATGTTACCAATGAAGAACTGACTTTTGAAAAGGAGTTAATAGGTCCTCCAGATGTCCAAATCGAAAAGGGTAAAATGGTCTATCTAGACGAGGAGCAAGAAAATAATGAAGATAAGGATACCCCTGCACCTATTCCATCGCAGACGAAATTACGAATAATTCCCACTAAGTTAAAGATTAGATCGTCAGTACAAGAATCAAGAAACGGTACCATGCTGTCTGATGGATGTACCTCAGATGTCCCTGGTGTAAAACTTACCAAAATACCCCTAGAAGCTACTCGGGATGATACCCCTATGAGCTCTGATGTTCAAGAGTCAGAGAAGCCAAATTCACGCGAGAAGATGTTCAAAGAGGTATATAGACGGTCAAAATCAACTAGGAATAGAACAAGTGTAGGTATTAATGGTGGAGGAATGGAAGCAAGCACATCTAATGCAGATAGTATTAATCAAGGTGTACAAATTGAAGCGAGAATCCATGGGACTCGAAGAAATGTCAACTTGAGGATTATCAATGATGAACAAAGTGAACCAAGAATCCATGGGACTCGAAGAAATGTCAATTTGAGGATTATCAATGATGTTTCTGAAGATACCTCAAGTAAAGAAAAATCTTCAAATGATGGAAGTGACGAGGCTCCACAAGAAGAGGATAGATTAAATTCAAGACATAGTGTGGGATTAAGATCTACCAGAAGCAGGAGAGCTGTTGACAATCGTAGAAACAAATCCCCAGAGAAAAAGAAACCACACCAATCAACGAGAAGTTCGTGGTTGATGCTTTCAGCTCATGAGGAGGGGTATCGATATATTCCTCAGTTGGGGGATGAAGTTGTGTACTTTAGACAGGTATGTGTCTTGTTAATTTTAGGTCATCAGTGTCCATTTCTATCATATGAAAATTGCCACATTTGATTGGAAATGTTTGTGTTAAATGAGTTTATTGTTTTCATCAAGAGGTGGCAATTTCAACCGATTTACTCTTGAATGATTCAATGCCTGTTATGTTTAATCTTTTTCGGGTAAATAGTAAAAGGGGCTCAAAAGGAAACGAGTTAAATGGGTCAAACGAGGCGAAATTTGCTCAAAGTATATTTAAAATGCATAAAGCCTCGTTAAGCACTTTATTCAAAGGTTATTTTATTATTATATTTGGAGTTATAGATTCCTTGTAATCATATCTGATATGCTAACTATTTATTAAAAGCAATTTTTGTACAAAGAGCATTGGGCCAACCCAACCCAACCTGGCGTGTTTCAACCTGTACCTAAAAGCCTGAAACCATTTTTCATGGAAATAAAAATCACTTACCAATCTGAAAGAAATAAAAACTGATCTGGAGTCATGCCAAAATCAAAGCCGAATTTTTGTATTTGTTATCATCCAATTTAGAGTTTCATTGGGAAATGGGGTGGTCAATGATGGTCCCATCAGAGGTGGTGGTGCAAACAGTAAAAGATTATAGTGTTTGGGGATTTCGGTTTAATTTTGATGATAATTTGACTTGAGTTAAGGGGTATAACACACAAATGTGTAAGTTTTCATAAGATGTTAGGGATATAGTACAGGGATATCCAAACTATTCATTTACTAAATATTGTAAAATGTTAATTAGTATTTTCTATATGGTTTTTCAATTTTCAGGGTCATCAAGATTACATCAATGGTTGCAATTCAAGAGAGATGGGTCCATGGAGGTCACTAAAGGGGGACATCAGGGACGTTGAATTTTGTAAAGTCAAAGAGTTGGAGTATTCAACACGTCCAGGTTCTGGTGAAGGCTGTTGCAAAATGACCCTACAATTTGAGGACCCAACCTCTAATGTGGTTGGTAAGTCATTCAAATTGACTCTTCCAGAAGTCACTGGCTTCCCCGACTTTCTTGTTGAAAGAAGTAGGTATGATGCTGCTATGGAGAGAGACTGGAGGGCCCGTGACAAGTGTCAAGTTTGGTGGAAAAATGAAGGGGAAGAAAATGGGAATTGGTGGGAAGGGCGGATTGTGGCGGTCAAAGCCAAATGTGCTGACTTTCCGGATAGTCCATGGGAGCGGTTTTCTGTTCAGTATAAAAATGATCCAAATGTGCTTCAACATAGTCCTTGGGAACTTTATGATACTGGTATGGTATGGGAAGAGCCTCATATTGATGATGATATCAGAACGAAGCTCATTCGTGCTTTGGCAAAACTTGAGAAATCAGGGAACAAATCTGAGGTAACTTATCATTTCCATATGTCTTTCTTATTAGAGTTCTCGACTTTTTGAACCATCTTTAGAAATGAAAAAGAACACTTTCTTGGCCAGTATAAATAATTTCCGGACAAAAATGTTTAGATGGTGTCTTCTATATTTTACATTATCATAGTTTATCGAATTGATATTTCATTTCTAACCATGATGTCAGTTTATGCATTGTGGCAAAATGGTTGTTATTATGTGAGAAACTGACAAATATTATTCATATAGTTTTCTTTGATTATTTGAAATCTGAATTTTGAAGTTGTTCCGTTGCCATCATTGCATAATATGTTAAATTAATCGTAAATAATCAGAAGATTTACTCTAAGCTAGGAACTAAAGGATCGGTAATAATTTTGTTTTCCTCGAGTTTGCGACTTTGATCGAGGTTATTTTAGGCATTTAACATTTTACTAATGTGTGTAGAATCATTTGTTGCGATGGAGCATATTAATAGTAATTTCATATCCTTAACCATTATGTATTCTCTTATCGGTGCTTGCAGGATCATTATGGTGTTCAAAAATTGAAACAGGCATCACAGTTATCGACATTTATCAACAGGTATAGCTTTTCCTACCTGTTCTAGGTCACATTATCTTATATATATATACACAGACTTATACGTCATTTTGCGGGGCGTCTTCATTTCTCCTTGTGTGAAGTATAGTGGAACGAAAATATTGTAAATGAATAGCATAAGGTTCCATATATTTACACCATCAAATCTTCATCTTTGTTCACATTACATTTTACTTTAAAAATCTCTTTTTTTGTGATCAGATCAAGGAAATAAATATCTTCATTTCTTTTTCATGCCATATAACAAAATGAAAACAGTGAATCACCTAAATAATTTTTTCTTTACATCGTCATCTATCTTCACAGTTCATGGTCTTAGAGAAAGTGAAAGATTATGTAATTTATATTTGCATCATCATTAATATTTTCATTTTGTGCATAAAGTGTGGAGACCCGAATAACAAAGCCACAAAGGAAAAAGAATTACCAAGTTGGTATAAATGAACGGAATCAGATAAGAGGAATTGATACCATTAGGCAATAGGCAATGAATGGGGAGGTCATGTGTGTTTTTGTAACTTTCCGGGTTGGCTTGGCCTGTAACCGTTTTATATCTGGAAAAGAAATCTTTATTTTTGTAATATATATAGTGTAGAGAATGAGTACAATATTTTATATCAATTCAATGATAATTTTTTGGTTAATAAACCGATTAGTGGTTTTATGTATTAAAATCAGACTTAGGCAACCTTCCGACCCGTTTGACCACTTTTCTAATCTATGACTTAATTTCACTTGTTTAACCCTACAGAAATATGAACATAACCCACAGTCCCAAAACAACCAATTCATAAGTAAACGAGTTAAAAATCTACAAAATGGGATGCAAAATGTGAAATGTTGAGAATTCAGGAATTGAACATGGCAGGTCTTTCAAATTAATTGTTAAATCTTGCAGGTTTGCAGTGCCTTTGACCCTTGAAATAATCCAATCTAGACTAGAAAACAACTACTACAGGAGATTTGCAGCGATGAAGCATGATGTTGAAGTGTTGCTAGAGAATGCAGGAAGTTACTTTGGGAAAAGCAAAGAGTGCTCGATAAAGATGAGACATTTATCAGACTGGTTTACAAGGACACTTTCGTCTTTGTAGGATTACTCTTCAATAAAACACAGTTTTGTAGAGATCCCTGAAAAAGAATTGAGATCGAGTCTATAATTGCCATTTTTTTCTTTGTAGATAAAATATGACCTGCAATTTCTTTATCGCCGCCTTTTTGTTCTTCTTATTCTGAAACAGGTTGAATTAGTATAGTTTAGAGAGCATTTGACATCGAGACTGCTTTGGTTGGTAAAATTTTAGGTTTTTAGGAAATTCAATTGTATAGACTATAGACAGACAAAATCTTAAGCAATCTAATAGGAATTGAAAATATTTCAAGCCCTACAGAAATTGTTTCTCCTTGCAATGTTTGTTTTATATTTTGGAATCATTATTGGTATGGATTATATATTAGATCTGAATGGGTTTTCCATACCTGTCCTCGTTGGTGGGGTTTGACACTAGCCCGATTTTGTTGGTTTCTATATTTAAAACTCCATACTCGTCGGTGTCAACCACATGGATCGTATCCATTCCCTTGTTCCCATGCTATCAAACCAAACAGCATTTGCATATTTCAACAATCTGAAAGAAACTTATTGGCTACGTTACATCATGTATGTCTTCTCATTAATTTATTTTTGGCATATTAAGGTATTTAAAGGATTGATAGATAGATCATAGAGCATAAGCTTTACTTTTTATTTGATAACTCGCGTTCAATTGGACTAACCGAAGAACCAAATGACTTGTTTGATTTCCAATCAATCGATCCCCAATTTCAGGGTTACGATTGTACTTGATAGGGTCCCGATTCATATCCGGATCTACGTCCAGCATGAAACATGTGTTCCCCACATTTAGATTAAACTTTAACCCGGTTCCACATCTGGATCCATAGTTGGACGTGCTAAATATATAGAATTTTTTATAGGGCATGCTTCTTTAATCCGTATACCTTAGTGAAGGTTTAATTTCGTATCCATTATTCTTCTTATTTGGACCATTTCTCCATATGATCCAATAAGCAGTAAGAATGATCTAATTAAGTATCTTTTGTGAGTTCTGTCTAGAGGGAGAGAGCCCGGGATCAAACAACTCTTTGCTGAACAGGTCCTTTGTTTGGAAGGCATAGATGGGAGGTACCTTGCACCAAGAACTTATGAAGTGCCAAACTTGGTTTGCTTTTTCGTATCCGGTGAATAGGTGAATTGCTCTATCAGTTTTTCCATTACATAGAGGGCACAAGACGGTGGCTAAGTGAACATTTCGCTTCTGGAGTTCTGATCTTGTTGGAAGTCGGGACATTTCTGCTCTCCATCCGAAAATATATTCATCTTCAGTGGTGCCCATTTTTTCCATGGAAAAGTTCTTGGGTGTGGGCCAAAACGCGCATTGGAGATAGCATGTCTTACTGATTTCACTTAAATTCCTTGTCTTTACCACTGTTCCATTTCCATTCGTCGTCATTATTTGAAATTCCACGTTGTGTAGCTTCGAAATGAGGCAGTTTAGTTGTTGTTCATCCTGGTTGGTAGGTTGACTCGTCCATTCCATTGCCAAATGTGTGGTGGTGTTGTGTTTGGCTTTCTACTTGCAATGGTGCAATCCTTCACACGCTCAAGCCGATAAATGCTTGGAAACTGGTTTTTGAGCGGAATAATAGTCAAACTTGATGTGGGTTCAATATTCATTAAGACTACTATTTGGTCTAACACTTGCACAAAATACATAAACAAGTGCTCACATTTTATTTTATTTTTATTTACTAAATAAAAATTTAATTCCAAGTTAAGCAACTTGGTCAAATTTGCTACTATTTTATAGAGATTTTCTCGAAAACCATAACTAAATAAGAAACCAAACCACAGGTTATCAAATCTGATTTCACAGTTGAAGTGATTCACACTCAAATTACTAATCATCATTCAAGATCACTTAGAAGAAATACACCCATTAGAATCCACATTTCCACGGGTTTCAGTTAACAGTCACAAGTTTAGTCCTAAAAAGCCATCAGGAGTTTCATTTTTCACTTAGAGTGAGCTCTTAGTCCCTCCATCGATGGCCACAGTTCGGGTTGCAGCAAACGAAGAACAATGTCATACCTTCTTCCCCTCTAGCAGTTGCCTGACAATCAAAAACAAAAAGGTATTAATTTCAAAAAACTTCATTATGTTATACAACTTCCATTATTTATCTATTCTCCATCACATATTTATTTATCCTCGCCCTCTATAAATGGGATCCACGAAATCATAATGCAGATGGGCAAAATGAGTCATCATGTTATATATACCAACCAGTGGCGGATCCAGGATTTCTAAAATATGGGGGCCCGATATTTTTTTTTATCTTAAACAAAGTTGGGATCTAATATTTTGGGTTGGGGCTTAGTATATAAAAAAAATAAAATTTACAAACAATTTCTTGGTTGAGGGTGGGGTGGTGACCACCCTGGTAGTTAACTGCATCCGCCAATGATACCAACCTATCACCGAACAAAACTTACAGCCTTGAAAGCTTTTGACACATACAAGAATTTCCAGCATATGACGTAAAGAACCATTTGCTTAAATAGTTATACAGTATGGTAGATTTAAAAACTTATGATTGATGCTCTTCTATAATTTCAGAAAATAAGGTACATGCTCTACATTATGAAAACTTCAACGGTTGTCTTTCTGCATTTCCAACTTATGCAACATTCATATTTTTTGCAACGTGTAATCTATGCTTGTCCACTCTCATTGTTCTTCTATTAATTTTGGGTACTGCTAAATAGTCTATGTATCGCCCCCCAAAAAAAGAATTGCAACTCTTATGGGACAGGGGTGGTACAATACACACCATCCCTTTGGTGAGTTAGGTGTGTACTATACACTGCTCACTGCTAGAGCTTTTATCTCTCTGAATCGTGATATTCATCACTGAAACCTAAATCATCTCCAGAGAGTATACAACTTGTGTGATAACGTAGTCAGCTGCCATGAAAGCTTACAGCTGACACTATATTCTATAGTTAATAGCCTATAATCTACTTCTTTCTATTTTTGTCTACATGACCTAGAAACTAGAGTAAGATCCCATAGGTTTTTAATGCAGCCAACTTTTCTTACCTGCAATAGCAGATTTCCGTGCGACACAAAGTACTAAACTATAGTTTCAAAATTTCATTTTTGTCGTCATAAAGATCTTTGAGGTTCAATGACTACAACAGAAGATGGGGAAATGCGCTATTTATGCAATAATGCAATTAGCTTTAGAAATAATCTTCAAACAGCCAGGTCACAGTTTTGGCAGTGACTAAAACATGCAGCAGTTAAAACGGAATGATAGCATATTATGTGATTCTGAAAGTGGTTCGTATATGGAACAGAAGAAAAAAGCTACCTGGAAGAAAACAGCCTCTCCATGACCACATTGAGCGCACCGAACTGATTTGGTACGTGGAAGAGTAGGATCCGCAGCCACATCCTGCAAAACTTGAGTTCGCTCCCCAACAGCATGGTGTATCTCGTTCCTGTATACACAGTTGTTATCTGCAACCTCCTGTGAGATGATAGAAGAAGTTAATAATTAACATCCAAAAAATTACATTTATGGTGAATAATTTGAAATTCAAGTATTGATGTATTTCACCCATACCCCGCTTATGCCGGGATTGGGTACAGTTGTTGTGTATAAATGGATGGATTGCAGTTTATGTTAAGATCAAATCAGTTAAGCTAAATTATTACAGTGAAACAGAAGTAGATCAAATGGGTTAAACAGGTTGTATCTAATTCAATGTGTATCAAATGGATCAATGAATTGACAAATTCAAATTCACAGCAACCAACAGAGAACTGAATCAATGTGAAGATAATCTATGAACCACATATGCAACATAAATATGATTTTTGTTGCGGTGGGTGGGGGAGGAAATATAGAATCATAGATTGGATGATGTGAGGATCCGGTAACCTGAAAGAACTTTGAAGAGATTAGCCAGCAAATAAAAACAAGATAAAGAAACAGATATATTGGACTCGGATATACGAAAACACCTTATCAAAGAAAGTCAAACATTTATTTCCTTTCAGGAATACAAAATAAAATTAGAGATTTGGTTCATCCGGAATTATGAGTCTGATAAACTCTCCTATCTAACAAAGAAACAAGAAGAATCTAAGCCAATTCATCAGCATTTTTCACTTATATTCAACCAATTCATCGGCATTTGTGCCCTGACAAATTTGAAAAACTTGGATAAACCAACGTTGCAAAACACATGCAATTTTAAGACCTCCACGAAAGATGTTCTTCAAATTTCAACTAAACCATTGCTAAACCTTTGCAAAACACAGTGATACAACTAAACTTTTTGTCAATCGACTAATCCAACCTTTGCTAGCCCATCCATTTTCAAATTTTCATAGCCTTAATGATTGGTAAAGTCCCCATTTTCCCTCACATTCCTCCCTTCTTCAAGTAATCATTTAAAAATATTTAACTTACAAGATTAACAGTTGTTCTTCTTCAACTAGAACATCTATTTGTTATTGAACCAGAGGATAATAATTCATCTATCTGGGAGCACTTTTGTAATCGTAACTGTAAAGAACTACATATCCCCCAATACCTTCCTCCTTTCTAGAATATCACTCACCTGTTTCCCATAAAGGGCAGGTACAGAAGACACAGCAATCAAACCAAATAAACAGGCGTATATATAGACAACCCCTGGACAAAAATAAGCAGGATTGTTTGCAATTCCCGATGGGCCCAACTTCCTTAGGAATGAGAGTATCCAACCAATATATAAATAGTTCAAAGGTTGGAGACACATTAGGACTAAAACATTCATAAGCCATCATAAACCAAGCACATCAGTATATAAAAAGAGCAACCCATATGAGCACAAATCTAAACATTGTAATTCTAAATATAAGTTATTATCCTTATATATGCAGTTCATAAGGTCTCAAGCTCAGTTGTGCCTATTGTTTGTCTAAAATCGCTGCAGAATATGATAAAGTTACTCGAGTTCAACTCTTCAGGAACCCTTTCAAGAAAATTGTTTGTTCATGTTATCAAGAAATTAATCAGAGTCTTACAAATTCCGTAAACAACCATTCTACCCATCGAGGCATATTCATATTTGGGCATTTCATTGATTACAAATGGATTTTTTTTATAATCACAAAAGCTAATGTCTGTTAGGTTAATTAAACTATTAAACCAAAGAATTTGATAGATACATGGTCCCTAGTACTTATCATGTAATCACATATATTTGTCTAGCGGTAAAAAATTTCAATGTATCTGCGCAAATTTTCATAACTTATCATTCATATAAATTCTGCAAATGAAACCATTTGAGCTCAAAAACTATGTGTTCACACTACAGCAGACACTTTTCCAGAAAATATTTCAAGGAAAACTCAAAAATTGAAACTATGTTCAAATTGTACTTTTAAAGAAAAAAAAAGCAAATAGAAAAGAGATAACCCACTATTCAATTGGAACACATTTTCAAAAGTTTCAGTAGTTTGCTAGAGATATAAAAAATACATCCCTTTTCTAGAAAAAAAAAATAAAGAATACGGAAACCATTTTCTAATTTTCAATTTTCGTTTTTCAAGAAAATGATAAAGGTTTTTTATCCCTAGAAAACCCTTGAAAATTTTGAAAACACATTTAGCTGCGAGTTTGGAAAACACAAAGAGTTTACCATTTCTAAAACATTGGAAAACATAAAACGTTTTCCAATGGGTAGTTATAAGCTGCAAGAAAAAAGTTTTCTGTTTTTAATGAAACTTTTTTGAAAAAAAATCACATTTGAACACGTTTTATGTTTTCCATGTTCCCCTTAGAAAAATTTTCTTGAAAACACTCGTAGTTTTCTACAACTATACGCACCCTTTAAGTTTTTCAAAACCCATGTCAAGACTAATAACAACTTTTCAGATCATAAAAGAAAAACCCTTTTTTTCCTGTTGGGTATGCTACGAACTGAAACACATATACAGTTATACACACACACAAAATAAAATTAATAAAAAACAGTTAAAAAAAAAAACAGATTTTAGGGTTTAGAAACACATAGGGGGTTAAGGTAAATTGCATGATGGTAAAAAGTATAAAAAAAAAAAAAAGAAGAAGTGTTTTGACCTGATGATCACAGTTTCTGCAAGCATAAAGAAGGATCTTCTGATCTTTATCTTCTTTTGGGTACAAAATGTTGTTGCTGCCAAAAAAATTAATTAAAAAAATAAAATAAAATAAGTGAGACATTTCATCAAACAGTTGGTGTGCATGATAAAGTTAAAAAAGAATTAGAATTTGAAATTACCATTCTCGACAAAACTTCATGGTACTCATCTTGGCAAAAAGTTGTAAGAAAGCTTTCTACTTGTTTTTCTTCTTGTTGTTGAATTATATTTGTTTCAAGCCGCACCTGCTGCTTCAAGTTTGGAGAGTGTTGTGAAAGCTTTTGAAATTATATTCGTCTCTAGTGGCACCAAAGGGAATGGGGGGACTTTTGTTTTATGGATTTTGCGAAAAGTAGTTCTTTTACATTAAAAAATAAAATTTTCTAAAATTAATTTTCATACATTATACTCATGTTATACGCACCGTTCTCTTGAAACTAGGGATGAGCATGGAACCGTCTTGGTCTCGGTACCGATGGTACCGATCTCGACAACAAGAAACATTTATTTTATATCTATATATATAGATATATAGATATAAAATATACGCCGGTACCGGTACCGGAAAATACCGAGTAAATCCCGATGGTCCCATTTGGTCCCGATAAGCAAGAAACGTTTATTTTATATCTATATATATATACGCCGCTGAGAGTAGTAAAAGCAGGAACATAATCAACATTATGTCCACCCAACTTCATTCTATATTTTAAGTCCATACTATATATATATATATATATATATATATATATATATATATGGGGTTATCATCGATGCAGCGGGCTGCATCGTGCAGCGGGGTTTTTTACCATGAAATTCAGGGGGGCATTTTTGTCATCAACCATTCATTTATTCATATGTGAGAGCCGCTGTATAATCAAGTATGCAGCCCCGCTGCATACTTGATTTCCCCATATTATATATATATATATAGTTATATACACACATAATTTCTTGTTTTGTCAATTTTTTGTTCGTAACTTACTACCAAGTTTTTCTTTATGTATGTCCCTTTTAAGTAATTTTACATGTTTTGTTGCAATTTTAACTACCTTATCAAACATATACAAGTAAAAGTTATAGCTATCAACTTGCAGCTATCAGTTTACGGCTATCAGCTATAACTACCAACTATAACTACCAGCTACAACTTCCAATTAGTTTTACCAAACATACCTAAACTTAAATGAAAACAAAACTTTTATGGTAACTAAGAAAACTGTCTTACGAAATTATATTCTATTCGTCAAAATTTAAAACCAAGGCTTGGCACTACTACGTCGGCAGTCGACCCATCGGTGGATTCAATGAAGTGTTAGGGGTCACCACTCACCATCCCACCCTCAACCCAAAATTGTTAGAGATTTTTTTTTTTTTTTTAATACTACCCAAAATACACTAAGCCCCTCAACAAAAGACCAAAATAATAAAAATAATAAAAAATACCATTAGAAAACTTTTAGGAAAGTAAAAAATAATTAGGTCCCGTCCTCTAGAATTCATGGATCCGCTACTAAGTTGATTGAAAAATATGTAATGTGTAATTCATGTTATCATCACCTTTCACTATAGAAAAGAAGAAAAAGATAAGCTAATTTAAATTAAATGGTTAATCTTAACTTCGATTATTTTATTCACATAATATTAACTTTTATTTCAAAACAAGAAGATTTGAAGATAATGTGGCCATATGGGGCATTGACACATGCTTATCCTTGAGTTCAAATCTCAATCCTTTTTTAAGAGACACTAGAAATGATACCCGCGCAATGCGCGGTGGTTGATGGTTGAAGTTAAAAGGTGATGGTGTCCGGCAATCGGCTTCACCGACCGCCGGCTCTGAATTGTCTAACACATGTATATAAAAATTATATTTGTTGTTATTGATAAAAATATATATAAA
>JAOEHQ010014245.1:0-26783 GCA_025447715.1 Asclepias incarnata
AGCTTTTTGGTGGCCCTAAGCGAGATCAATTTTGGGGCCTAGTTTATTAGCATACAAAGTAAAGTAAACAAAGAAAGAACAAAAGGGGAGGGGGCGATTTTTTAAAAGGAAGACTGGAACTCTTATTTGGTAAAATATACAAAACATTAAGCTCAAAAATAAAAAACATTAAGCCTATTATGTAAAATATGAGGGCCCTAAACTTTTGGGGGCCCAAAACGGGTGTTTAATTTAACAACACTAAGGGCCGGCCATGGTTATATGTTTAATGTTACAAGAATTTCACAAATTTTATATATGCTCTTTGCTATAAAAAAAATTTATAACTGAGCTTTTGTTGAGTATTAGAAAATAATGACAGTTCCCTTGGAAAAACGTTATATTTATAAAGGGATAATAATATAAGAAAAGGAAAGAAACAAAGAAAGATGGATCGTTGTTCATCACCGCCGGAAAAGATTATTTATACATACGGCGTGGAGGTTATCGGAAAAGATGAATCGTGGGATGAAGGAGGCATGATGGAAGATTCGGTTAGAGCTGTAGAAGGAATACTGAATTATAAATTTGCAAAAAAAGAATTGTTAGAACAAGCCCTGACCCATTCTTCTTGTTCATCATCATCTTCTTCATGTAGTAGTCAATGGTCGGGGAGTTACGAAAGGCTTGAGTTTATGGGGGATGCTGCCCTTAGTCTCGCTATTTCCGGCTTGTTTTACTTGATATACCCGGATCTTGACCCCGGTCAACTGTCCCTGCTTCGTGCTGCTAATCTTAGCACTGAAAAACTCGCACGTGTTGCTGTTAAACATCACTTTTATAAGTACATCGAACATAATGCACCTGATGTTCTCAATCATATGGTATGTATTGTCCCACCACATTACATTTTCTGCTTCATTATATATATATATATTCTATATATATTTAACAGAATTATTATATATATAGGTTCTGCTTCAAATAAAACAAATATTAAATTAAAACATATAAGATAACATCTTAGACCATTGGATCATGATAAAACTGGTGCACGAAGATTCATAGAGCACAAGTATATACACTGATGCACGAAGATTTTCATGATGATTTTCGGTTAAAAGAAAAGGATTTTTTTTTATTTGTTTTACTTCAATATTTGTTTTATTTGAACCATAACCTATATATATAATAATTCTATTATATAGATATAGAAGATGATAGTTTTAGTATCAAATATTGATGATTTGAAATTGGTTGTTGTAGGTTAGGGATTTTGTCAAAGTGGTTCAAGAAGAAGACAAGATGGTGGTGCACGGTGGACAAATGAAAGCACCCAAAGTTCTTGCCGATATTGTTGAATCAATCGCTGCAGCGATATATATTGATTGCGGATGGGACCTGAAATCCATGTGGAAGGTGCGTGCGTCTTTTCTGTGCCGGACAATTTCTTTAGCGCTTTTGTTGTTGAGCATATTTGAATATTGAATGTGTATCAATTAGTCGTGAACTAAAATAGCGATAGATGTAGATTGTGAGACAAATTTATAGACTTTTGTACTATCTCAGGATGATCTTTGTTTTGGCGAAAAATGCCCCCTTGAGGGAAGTAATAAACGATCTTGTCTGGGAAAGCCGAGTATGTTGGGTCAAACCGCATCAACACCAAGAAAAATATCGGGGGATCTATTTTTTAGAAACATGACATCTGGAATTTCAACTTCTGGATAGAGTTTAACCAGATCTTCCAAAAAAAAAGAGGAGACTTAAATAACCATAAAATCATTCATATATAAATCATATATATATAACACTAAGGAAAATTAAACCTTCAGAATCAAAGGAAGTTCCAAACATATTTCTAACAAGCTCATAGGCAATGGATTTACTGGAGAAAAAAATCATATCCTACTAGTAAAATAGAGCTTCTGCTGCTTGTACAGTCGTAATTTTCCATCACGGCAAAAAATTAGGTAAAAGGAATGAATAGGAAATTATTTGAATATTGAATGTGCATGACTCAGTCGTGAACTAAAGTAGTGATTAGATGCAATGATGTTAATGGTTTGTTTTTTTTATAAAAAAAATAAAAATTGCGTTTCAGGTAATGAGTGAGATACTTGAACCGTTAGTGATGTTAGATGTCCTGGAGAAACAACCACAACCTATTACAATGCTGTTTGAGTTGTGTAACAAGGATGGGAAGCAAGTTGAAATAAAACATGAGAGAAATGGTAAGAACATATGTTTAAAGGGAAGTGTTTCATTTTAATACATTTGTCCAATTAAAAGACATCAGTGATACATTAAGTAGCAGACCTTCAGGAATTGTGCTGTTTGGTCACTAGTTGAAATTGTTTTTAAGTTTACACATATGATGCATTTGCCATTCAAAAATCAAATGCAGTCTTTCTCTTTTGGAAGGTTTTTCGGTAAAGGAGAGGTAAATCAGAATCGACAAATAGTAGCTAGCACCAAAGTGACCTAATGACTAATTTGGGATTCACTAGCAGAAATTGTTGTATTAATATAGGCTTTATATGCTGGAGTTTTAACTTTAGCATGGTTCTTGCAAAGCAAACCCTGATTTCCAATCTAATTGGTGCTTTTATATGAATTTTATATACGAATTAGTAAAAAATGTGTCAGCTATGCAACATAACGTTTGCCTTTTTTCAAATGTTAGGTAACAGAATCATCGCCACTGTGTATGTAAATGGGGGGTTAGTTGCCACTGCCTCTTCAGATAATAAAGTGAATGCAAAACTTCATGCTGCCGAGGCCGCATTGTGTACATTAACACAGTCAAATACCTACGAACATATTTATGGTGATTATCATGAAGACACTGAGATTGAAGGTGCCAAGCAAAAAGTATATCAACTTTGCAACAAAAAGAAGTGGCCAAAGCCGAGTTACAGGTATTGTTCGATGTTCTATGACATGATATCTTTTAATTCTAGCAAACTAGCAATTTTGTTTTTGGTGATTATTTATTATGCTGCTTAATTGTTGCTTACTTGTTCTTTCTATTAAGATACAAGAAAAAAAAAAAAGGTTCCTGCAATGCACACCTTTACAAGTCTTTGCAATTGCTTATAAGGTTTGCATATGTGTTTATATTGATGGGATCATCTTTAAGAATTTAAACATTTAACATGTTACAATTTCGATGTGAATCTAACAAATGTTCATAGTAAAGTGATTTTTTACAAATGGGCTTTGTATGAATGACTATTGGATTAGTCAACTACTTTAATGAAAAGCACATGCAGACATGATGTTGCCTGGACAATAATACTTTGAAAGATTGTACATCTGAGTTGTTTACATGGATGGTGGTTGTTTGGTGATCTGAGATAATAATAGTTTATTAATCCCGTCACTACCATCAACCACATGCTTGCAAATACTTTAATCACACTGTTTTGGTTTCCCTTTCAGGGTTGAACAAGAGGGTCCTGCGCATGATAGAATATACATATCGTCTGTGCAAGTTCATGCTTCCGATGGTGAATTTCTAGTGAAGGGTAATAAGAGGTCTAAAGTAAAGGATGCAGAGAACTCTGCCGCCTCAAAGATATTTCGGAGTTTGCAAAAATCTGGATATATATGAGAGTGTTGACTTAATGAACTAACATATCTATTGACATTGTAACACGCATGTGGTAACATTAGATAACTTTGCTCCTAGTATTTTGCTTGTGAATCTGTGATTTCCTTCTTTTGTCAAGGCAGAAATGACGCACTTTCTCAATTTGGAGGATATGGATGTCCAAGATGTACAAGGGCTTCAACTAGTGTGGCCCGAAATCTTGAAAGTTTAATCGTCATATTCTGCCCATCAACATAAATAGCGCGTACAACTTGGTAACCTTTAGAGTATAAAGATTCAGGATCATTAATTACAGGATCGTTTCGTCCATATGAATCGATCAAGGAGCTCTCCTCTGCTACAGTTTTGTATTCCAGGTACTTCAACCCCATTTTTGGTGCTGGCTGGCCAAAATAGGTTTCAGAGGCCCATGTGAGTGCATAAGGCACAACCTGGATGAGCACTGCCCCTTGAGGTAAGAAAATTCCGTTTGTTAAACCAGCACCATGTGCACCGACCATAACCTTGCATGAGTTAACCACTCTTGCGAACTTATCCAAATTATACATATCTTTTATCTCTGTGATGATCACTTGAAACCCCATATCTTCCATCATTTGAACCATTTCGTTTTCGTTTACAAATGTTCTTGATGTTTTTCTAGAAATGAGAAGCAAAATCGGCTTCTCGATTTCATTTGCAATTTTGACTTTCAGACTGTATGTGTCTCTTAAGAATTTCTTGAAAACTAGCATTGTGTAGCCTCCTGGGATAGAGTTGGGATTCACAGCCAAGTTGTCATGGAATTTAAGCCCAATTACTGCTCCTGGAAAGCAATGCACACTTGTATTTGAACCTGTGCTTATCACTTGATAACGTGACAATTGTGTGAAAACGCGATTATATTTTTGCACAAACCAAGGCTGGTAATCAGTAACCATGAATTGTACATTGGATTGAAAATGGCGAGAAGTGATGAATAATGGGATGATGATTTCACTGAACTCGTGAAAGAGGTTTCCGATAAGCCCAGATGAGAAAACTATAACAGGGACTTTATGGGTGTAGTAGCAATATTTGGGTGTTACCGTGATCTTCTCTTGAAGTATATGAACAGGTGTTATGTACCTCATGAGATCTTTATCTTCTTGTCTTGCATACGGTTGAACCAGAGTCTCAGTTTGATTGTAGGAACGCACATAGACTTTCAAGTTAGCCGTTTCGATTCTTACTTGTTGATTTGCCACACAGACAACTGAGTGAGGTGCATGATCACATGCAAACCCGGTAGTTTCTAGCTTGTTTCGATCATCTCCTAGAAACAGAAAATTAATCTGTGTTAACGCATTTAAGTTAACGAATGAGCGGAAACGAGAGACCAGGGTTGCAAGTGAGTAGACCCTTTATCAAGTTATTTGAGCTTGTTCCAGCCAAACTTTGTGAAGTTTGATTACCAATAAACGAGCTTGAAACATTCAATCAGTTGAGCTCAAGCTAGGGTTGGAGTCAAATTCTTTCAAGCTCTATGTATACATGATGCAAGTGCTAAAATATACAATATAATGTAACTAATGTCGTTAAAGATTTGACTATTTTTTATCAAATTATTTAGGTACGAGTGTACGACTCGAACCAGGCTCATTGGAGTATTGATAACTCAAGTTTAGCTTGCTTAATGAAGCATGGCTTTTAATGAATACTTTGAAGCTATAAAGCCTTACAAGCCAAACTCAAATATTTTCTTGAGCAGGACCCAATCTTGGATCATGAAAACTTGTTGGACTAACGAATCGAGTACGGCCTCACTTAACTGTTCTAGACTGCAACCATAGGAGAGATTACCTCTTACGAGTCTCCCCAGAAGAAGCTTTAGAGAGTCATGTTCTCCAGTGGGTGCTACATCTCCCAGATGGTTCGGAAACCATATCTTCCCTACATTAATAGAAAATTCAAACAACTCGAACCAAGACTATAACTCAAATTGATAAGTTGAGATGCTATATATATACTTACATTGATGGGACGATGTCTTATAGGTTGCAAAAAATGCAGTATATGCAAGAGGGATAAGGAGTAAGCAGCAAGTTATTGTTATCAAGGGAGTTGATCTAAGTTGTTTCTCCATGTAAACAAGATTGTTTAATCATCAAGTTCTAAATCTTCAATGTTTACTCATATTTAAACATTAAGATATTGTTGACCATACGAAGATTGCGGTGATTAATTTTTAGTATTTCAAACGTGCTACCAATCATATATATATATAGTTGACAATTTTATTTTATGATCAGCTGAGCTCTATTATATTCTATTGGTTAAAATGTTAGGGCGCTAATTGGAGAAAATACCCCCTTTTTTCCATTTTTGTTTTCTAAGAAAACATGAAAAACAGAATACGCGATCAAATTAGAATTTTCAAGAAAAATTTTCCAACTTCCATGTTATAACATGAATTTGGAAAACAACATTTTGATGTTTTCCATTTTTCATTTCCATTTTCCACCTCCCCCTTCCCTCTCCCTTCACATCTTCAATATGTATTATAGTTTTCTAAAATGAAAAATGAAATTAGCATATTGTGAATTTGAACAAGTTTTCATAATTTTCATTTGTTTTCTAGAAATTGAAAACCCCTTTCAATTTCTAGAAAATTAAAAATAAAAAACTAAAAAACATTTTATACAACTAAACGCGACCTAAGATTTTACTAACTTTAAAACAGTTGATGTAGACATGTAGTTCCTGAAATTCTTTTACCAAGATCTCAATTGGTATCCATGCTCAAAAATATATTTGAAGAAAAAAATTTGAAGATAAATATGTCTTGGTAGATAAAAATGTTTTGGGTTCAAGTCTTGCTTTCAATGTAGCTCAATGTGTTAAGAAAGTTGCCTGGACTATTCTTTAGTGAGGAGGGCGCATAGTTGTCGACTCGTTGCTTTTTACTCGACTCGAAAACTTGATTTTTTGATTCGTGATTCGAAATGTGAATCGAATCGTAAGAGTCAGGATATTAGATAATATATATTTTTATAATAATATACAAGTATTTATTGTAAAAATATAATATTATATTTATATATTAAGCTAAAAAATAATAGAATATTATTGAAATAAAATCAAATTTAAAAGTATATAAAAAAGTTATGTTTAAAAAATATATATATATATTTTTTTTACTCTTGACTCGTATCGACTCGGAACGTGACTCGGACGAGTCTAGAGCAAAGTCGAGTCATTCATCGAGACACCTCGTTTTCATTTTGTTTTGACTCGACTCGTACGAGTTTGACAACTATGGGAGGAAGTACCCTCCTTCCCATCTCTCATCTTTCACTTTTTCTTTTTTCCACATCTACCTTTTCCCATCTCATTTTATAAGGAATGTCCATTTCTCCTCATCTCTCATTTCTTACCCCTTTTTATTAATTTAAAATACAAAAAAATAAAGCATGTGAGAGAGACACGAGTGAGATGGATTCGTTTACCACCATGCAGTTTTTCATTTCATTTTTATCATCTCATTCTACGGGGGATCGGTATAGCAAATGGTACCGCATCGTACATTCGTACCATGTCTCCATCTCGTTGTGCTCCCACCCTTCTTATAGGATGGACAATGTTTGATATAAAAATTCACCCAAAATTAAGGTGTTTCTCTCAATTTATAATTTCTTTTAGACTAACCTTTACAAATGATCGTTTTTGGTATTTAAATACATCTATACTATCTTATAAAAAATTTCCCCCTCCCCATTTTTGAAAGGAGTTAGAAAGAAAAAAGATATGCGAATTGACCCAATTGCCCTTAATGAAACTCCTTTTTGAAAAGAATTATAAAAAATTACCCAATCGTCTTTAATGAACTAATTTACACCTTAAACTCTTATCTAATAAAATATATCCACTACTATCTTTACATCAACATACACCACTCGATGCCGCCATCACCACCACCAGACTACGTTGCCGCCACCGTCACCGCATTACGCGGGCACGCTTCTAGTTTTTATTTTAATATTATGGAGTACGTATTCAGATAAGGGAATTGTTGCTAAAAGAGAAAGTGGGCGAAAAGGGGCCGACAGGACACCAACGTGTGAAGCACACAACCAAATGATACAGGTTTTATGCTATTTAGGGATTTCATTGGCCATCATTCTTAGCACATTGCACCACACATAAAACCATACTCCGTATAAAGGATTTAAAGAAAATCATTATCTTATCTCTTTTATCTTTTATACATATACGCTTACACTATATACACTAGCGTGACATTTTAGTAAAATCATTTTTAAACTAAAAACGACAAAAATAATTAAAATTGATTTTTTTGCATCTTAAAATCATTAAAGTTATGCATTTGCATATCAAATAAACACTAATACATTGATGTAAATTTTTATTATTTATAAAAAAATAAAGATTAATAAATTTAACGCAGATGCATCCAAGATGGATGTATAAAAAAAAATGTGATTTTTTCAGTTTTGACGGAACAATGTGTTATTAAACACTTAAATAATGATAATTAAGTATAAACTATGTTAAGTTTATGGACTTATAATATATCAAAATATAATTTTTGAGTGTTCTTACATTGTTCATACTTTAAAGATGTTTACAATTGATTGGAACACACAAACCTTATATATATATATATATAAATTAACCACTTACTTCTTTTAATGACACATATACACTTCCATAAAAAGATATGTGTCCTTAACCACTTTCATTCAATCTCATAATATATCAATTTTAAAATATAAATTAAATTAAAATGCAATTATATTTGAAGATTTTTCACTCTATAACATTAATTGTCTTAAAGAAAAACATATTTTCCAAATAGACCCCTTATTAACTCTAGTATGTTTTATTATATTTGTATCTACTTTATGAATTAACTTTGTAAGACAAAGGTTTGTCTAAAAGTATAACATTAAAAGTGCTTTAATGTATAAAAATATGGTTCGAATTTTACCCGTCTCTTGATTACTTGTAAAACTACACATATATTTTTTTATACAAGTTATTTTATTTATGGAGAAAGTTTATGTTTTAAAATATGCAACCTATTTGCATTCAATGACAAACTTAGAAGATTTTATGGATTATATTTAGTGTTTAACTGCATTAAAAGATTACTATAGAATTTTCTAATCCACTAACACCATAGTGTAAGTATTATTTCCTTTTCTTTCAAAATAGATGTTGCTCAAATCACATATTATAGACTATAGACTACATGTCTAAAGAAATCTTTGCCAGACTTATATAAAAAGACGAGGGTTTCTTTGTTCAGCCAATTTGGAAAAGTAGGTCTTTCATTAAGATGCATGTGACCTAACTAGGATATCATGTAACGTTTTCGAACAGTTTTATTAACTACATCTTAGATGTTTACTTATAAAAGTTCAAACCTGATACTTTTGCCATCTGGCCACTAGGCCTCTTTTGGTAGTGATTTGTTTTGATTTATATAATATATAATAAGATATAATCATGCTCTGGAAACTTTTTAAAGAAAACTTTTTAAAGAAAACTTTTAACGAAGATAATCCTCTTTTCAAGTAATGGACTCGTTTTTAATAACTTTCACTTACATACGCGGGCATGTATATCGCTCCCAAGTATTACTTATACGAGAAATTGTTGTGAATCGTGATGGGTCGAGCCACTGGGGTCGGGTATATGCTCGGCAGAAGAACAAGTCAGAAGATAAGAACTAGCAGAAGATAAGGGGAGTTAAGTGTCACGTTCTGATATTTAATTATTAGTAATTACTTTGCCACCAAGGTTATTTTTATAAATAAATCCCGCATGTTAGTAGGGTCTTATCATTGGATATTCTGATTGTTTCTTAGAAACCTGTGTAGCCTTTGAAGCTCGATTCCTTGGAGCTACTAGAGCTCGGATCCAACACTATCTTTTATCATACAACTTCCGTTTTCTTTGTGTTATCAATTGTTCTATCCTTCTTTTCTATTTCCATCTGCTTGTGTCTACATTAATTGGTATCAGAACCATCCTTCTTGCAACCTATGGTTTTATTAACAATGGGATCATCGAAGATTGTTGATGTTAATGTTGATGCTTATTTACAGCAATACCGCGCGACACAGGACCGGATCAACTCATTGTTTCTTGATTTGATTGATTTGGTCAGAAAAGATGATCGGTTACCGCCACTCGCTTCCACCATACTACCACCAAATGTCGCCTCACCCCTACCATCAACCGATGCCAATAACCCATCGCCACCAAACACACCGCTAGCCCCATCAGCTGCTTTCGCCACCACACCGCCAACAATTGCAATTTCAAAACCAACTCTTAAACTTTTACCAACCTCGTTGACACCAAAACCCACCACCGTTGCCAACAACCCATCACCACCAACCGTTACCACCACAACTCAACCAAAAACAACCCTTACTTCCCCTTTGATGTTTACCTTCAAAGCAGTCTCAGCACTACCACCAACCGTGCCATCAAAAGTAGGCCCAAAACAAGTACCACCAACCGCAAAGGGTACCACCAACGCCACACCAATACTTGCATGTGCACCAATTGTTATACCAGCATCTTCACTTATCTAGAATCTGTTTCAAAGGGCTTTCCATTCATCTATGGCAAGGAGTGTTACCAATGATAGCCATGATTATGGGTTTCCACATCAGAAGATGGTACTTCGCATAATGGTATGGGATTCGGAAATCACCTGAAGCAATTTTTGAATCCACACCTTGAGGACAATGTGTGTTTTGGAAAGGGGAGTAATGATGTGAATCGTGATGGGTCGGGCCGCTTGGGTCAGGTATATGCTCAACAGAAGAACAAGGCAGAAGATAAGAACTAGCTAGAAGATAAGGGGTATTAAGTGTCATGTTTTGATATTTTATTTTTAGTAATTACTTTGCCACCAAGTTAGGTTATTTTTATAAATAAGGCATACGTGCCAGTAAGGTCTTATCATTGGATATTCTAATTGTTTTTTAGAAACATGTGGAGCCTTTGGATCTCGGATCCTTAGAGCTACTGGAGCTCGAATTAAGCACTATTTTTATCATACAACTTTCGTTTTCTTTGTGTTATCTACTGTTCTATCCTTCTTTTCTATTTTAATCAGCTTTTCTCTACATCAAAAATAAACATACATCATTTTATTAGATTAAAGACAAACCTTAATTTACATATATAAGTGTTAACCAATATATATACATACATATAGAATACAGGAATAACATTAACAATTCTAGAAGTTTGCTTAATTCTCATATATACCGTCACTTGCATTATTTTGTTATGAGTTATGATGAATTATACTTGAACACCTAATAGTTAGCTAACCATTATGTGAGTTGTTTATGCTACAATTGACTAACCATCACAAACCCAACTTACCTAACCAACTCATTTAATGTTGTTTCTCAAAATAGATTCCTCCATTTTCAACACCATCACCACTCTTTCTCTTGACTTTTGATGGGCCTACTCCAAATCTCAATCTTCTCTATCCCCAATTGTATGCTTTGTATCAAAAGTTCAAAACATATCTTCGAAAACTTAAACATTTGATATCGTATATACCAAATGAAATTTGGTGTGTCCATATATGAAAATTGACCAATCGTCACAAAGATAGGATTTTTATGCAAAATCTCATCAAAAGTCTGTTTTTTTTTTCTCTCAGGTGAATACTATTCAAAATACTTGACAATAATCAACATAATCAATGAAATATTAGAAAAATACAAAAAGTAATCTATAGCCATATATACACTCATGGATTTGTCAACTACATCTTTAGTTAGTTCATTAAGATGTATGGAGCTAAAAAATGTTATTTTTTTATTTTGGAAAATACTAAATACAGCTCTAAGGGTTATAGTTAACATGTATAAAATAATTGTACATTTCATATCAAAAGCTCACTGTTTAAATTTTATGGTTTTTATGGTAAGAGTAAAACTATTTTGTACACATTAACTACAACCCTAGGAGCTATAGTTAACAAAACCCTTTTATTTACTATTCTCGGATCTATTTCTCTCATATGGAATCTATGGTAACGTTAACACACAAAAACATGATTTTTCTAAGAATATATATGATGCATAAAAAATGCAAAAGTTTAGCATAACTCATTTTATTTATTTCTTTCTCGTAATAATAGACGCTTAATATATAAGTGGCGATTCAATTATGTTGAAAAGTTAAGGGGCTAGATGTGCAGTAATTCAATAGAAGGGGAAATAAAGAGTGGAAATGAAGAAAAGAATGTTGCTTAATAGTTTAGATAGTTAACCTCAATGGATTTCACTTATTTAACACTATAGAAGTCATGAACTAGTTAGGCATGTTTGTCAAAAGCTTTTTTGAGAGTTTTAGCTTATAATTTTGAACATTAAGCTTCTACTATATTAAAAACTTTGTTTAGATACAACTAGCTTGAGCCTGTATTTCAAAGAAAAAGCTCCAAAATGAAACGCTACTTGAAATAACGTTTCATGAGCTTTTAGTTTGGATGAAACTTTTAATTTTTAAAATTACACAAATAACCCTTTCATAGTTTTTGGTTGAAGCTTTTAATATCCAGTTTTGTCATTTTATACTTTTAAGTTGCAGGTACAACTACCATACTAAACACTTCTACAAATAAAAGCTCTAACTAACAGTTTTGCTTAAAAGCTACAGCTTACAGCTCCAGTTAAAAGCTACAGCTACAAGTTACAGTTATCAGCTACAGCTATCAGCTACAGATACTTTTGCCAAACATACTCTTAAACTACTATATATGTAATTAGATTTTTTCTTTATTTTTTCTTTCATGATTATAAAATCTTATACACATCTCATAGTATTAGCATGCTATCAATTTACTCGAAAGTGTGATAAAGTTTATGATGTATAATATCAATATTTAATCCTATCAAAAGCACGATATTAAGAATGTCAGATGTAAATATCCATACTTTTATGTATAATTAAAGAGACTGCTTCCAGAAGATCTATATAATACTCTTAATGATTAATTGTTTACTACAAAAATCACTTTTAAAACATAAAATTTTGATTGTATTTTAGGTAAAGTGGATTTAATAAAATTAACTTTAATCATTTCCAAAAAAAAGAAAGAAAAAGGAAATGAACTTTAAAAGTGTTGAACAAATGAACGTATAATAGTTTATGAGAAAATAATGGGTGTTACTAGTAACACTTAAGTTAGGTGTTTCCAAAGGTAAATAAAGGATTATATATGTGTGTTTAGAATAGTCGCATGATCGAAAATATAAATTCTTTTTTGAACGGTCGAAAATATAAATTTGTTTTATAAATCTGTCTTAGTATCATCTATGTTGGGTGCTACTAGAAATATATAGTTATCCCCATAGTTTATTATGGATACCAACAAATGTTTTCCTAATTCATGTTTTAATGACACATTTTAAATTACGTGAAATTTACGTGAGTATCCAAAAATCGATAAAAATATACTATTTTAGCCACACAAAAAAAGTTTGAATTTTTACAATATACCCATCAAAATAGCAAGTCAACCTTGCGTTTTTCCAAAATCACCAGTTATGCTTTGTGATTTTGCAAAATCGCCAATTATGCCTTGCGATTTTACAAAATCACAAATTATAGCCTTTTCATATCTTTAAACAAGTGGAGATGATTTTCATATCTTCAAACAACATAATTTTAATATATTTTGCCGTTAAAAAAAAAATATCTTCAAACAACATAATTTCAAAGATTTCCAACTTTCAAGACTATTAACTTAGGTGATTTTTAGATACACACGTTGTAATGGGTATTTGTGGTTGTATTACACTTATCAGGTTGTATTGAAATTATGTTGTTATAGAACTTATTTAATGTCAAGAAAACTTATCATTTTCAAATAATATCGCAAAAATATTATTCTCACATGAAAAAAAAAAAAAATCAAAATCGCAAGGCATACTTGATGATTTTGCAAAATTGCAAGGCATACTTGGAGAAATTGCATTTGCAAAAGCGCTAAATATGTCTTGCTATTTTGATGGTATATTATAAAAAATCGAAAATACTTTGTTATAATGGTATGTTTTTGAAACTTTTTAGACACTCTAAGTTATTTTCTCTTGAATTAATCTCATTTAATACACATAGATTTTCTTCGGAATTTAACAACTACTAATGTACATTAACCAAGCGTAAATTTGTATACTTTAAATAAGAACTTATAAAGTATTTGTTGACTATTAATTGTGTAATTTAATTTTGAAAACGAATTTGACTCTTGATATTCTTAAGATTAGAACACAAGTTAAAAAATGCAGGAAACTTATTCCTTTGCTTTGCTTATCTCCTAATTAAAACAAAGATTAAATCAACTATGGTGAATGTCAACAAAGTGTCTTTCAATTCTTATTGCATTTTATTAAAAATTTTGGTCATATATATTGATAGATCGATGTACCTTTCCTATTATCAAAGTAGTATATGAGATTACAAAACTTAAAAACACATAACGCAGAGCCAAATTTGAAAGAAGTACTACCATACGAAAGACACTTATGTTGACATTGATCATAATTAATTGGTTTAATCATGGCTTTAATTACATGATAAGCAAAGGACAAGTTTTTGGTGCTTGCAAGAAATTGACTAAGCAACAAGATAATATTGTAGAAAATACACAAAGGACATGTATTTAATATAAATTCATCATAAAGGATGTATTGAGTGAATTATACTATATCATATTTTTATTATATAAAATTTAATATTTTTTCCATCAAAATTCGTTTTATTCTTATACGAAGTTGGTCAGTAAAAAGTGATGTACTGCAACTATAAATTAATTAATTGAACTACGTATAAATTGAAAAATTACAGCTATTTTTGACATAAACAAAAGACCATTATTGTTCTTTATTATACATGTACCTTTGGAGTTTTGCAAAAGAGAAAAGACCACATATGATATAACAATATATCATAATATTCAATTCAATTAGCTTTTCACATAACACACTCATCACACTGCACACGTAGTACGCGTACGTCAAACCAAAGTTTGATCATCGTATTTCAGGCTTTATAGATCGAATTCACAACTTTTGGATTGTTTAGTTAAATGGACCTTACGTTTTATTTTAGCGGATGAATATACAACTGCCCAAAAGCAAATTAATATATAGTTGTGCGCATTGGTTGCACTTGTTTTTGGCTTTAATAATTTGGACAAAGAAAAGTAACCAAAAAGAATAAATAAAGTGAACACGGTGAGCTTAGAAACTTGCATAATACATGCACACACAGCACACCATTTCCATTGTGAATAATCATTCATATATACACAAACAACCCTTAATTAATAATGAATGAAATTCTAAAAATAAATATTTTTATTTGTTGTTTAATTTGTATTTCCACCCTTACTTATTTGTTGTTGTTGTTGTTATATTATGTCTAGTTTTTTAGTTAAAAAAAAGTAAGAATTACATGTGATGGTATATATAATTAGGTTGATGAAAGAGCAAGTATAGGAAGAGAGTGGGAGCGTGACGTTAATCGAATGGTGTTAAGGTTTACCTGTAAAATATATATATATGATTGTAATGTAATGTAATGCTGGATACACTCTACACCACCCATAACATAACTAACTCACATTAAGCCTCCCCACTTCACACTTACTCCCTACTCCCCTCCCACCTTCTATCTATCTAACACCATAACATATTATATTATATTATATTATAATACGAGTCTATGGTTACTTGTGAACTAAATTGACAAATCAATTTTTGTCTGTCTTTAATTCATGATCAATAAACAAATCTTGTATTTTACAAAATTGTTTTATTTAAGATATTAGTATATAATAAATAGAAGCAATGGGCATAAACATGCAAATTGAGTGCTGAATGGGCTCCTCATCTTCAATTCGGCTTTGTGGGACACCTTCAGATGTTTTTCGATGTGATGGTCACATCGGTGGTGTTCATACTGTGTGCTCGTACACACACATTTGTCTATAAAAAGTAGTTGGATTTTCCATTTCTTTACGTTGTCGATCAACGACTAGACAAAATAAAATAAGAGTCAAAATGCGTTGGTATTCTATGAGATTTCTTTATTAAACCAAGCTTCAGTACTTAAGAAGCTAATATTAGTGGATACATGTTTATGGGAGAACAACATTCCACGCCAATGTACGTACACCAATTAAGTATTGACAGATTATAAACAGAATTGTGTATTAGTTAGTTAAAATCAAACGATAATAATTTGCCAAAGAACCAAATGTGTGGAACGTGACATGAAACCTGTAACTTATGGAGTCATGAGGTTTTACCCATAAAACGGAGGTTCAGACCTCGGTTGGGTCTTTATGAGTTTTTTTTTTTTTTTTGAAGCCACTCTGAGGTAGCAAGAGCACGGTTAAAAGTTACAACACGTACTCACGTCTATCCTGTAGTGGTTCTCATCCTTGTATGGTGAGGTAAAGTTGATGTCCGAAATGCACCGTTACAAAAAGCCACAAAAGTGGAACATTTATGAATTTATCTCCGACTATGTGATGTTCAAATCATTAATTGAGTTATAAATGCCCCTGTTCAATTAGTAAAGCGTTACAATGTGATTACGCTTTATAAAGAGCTAGTGTGGTTTCTATATTTTGAGAAAGAAAAAGTTCCAACTTATTTTTACAGTACATTTTTCATAGATTAATTCACATAATCAATTAAACTTAAATACTTTATTGGAAACTATTTTCTAGTTGTAGTTTGAAAATAAACTTAAACTTAAAATAATCTATTTCAAAACACAATCTCAAATATCCGGTTATTTCCACCAATAATCTCTAAGCATATAGTCTATTAGATTAAAGGAAAATGTTAAATACAACACTAAAGACTGTAGTTAACGTGCATAAATTTTTTTTGTATTTTTCATATCAAAAGCTCATCCCCTGAATTTTATTGTAAGTGTATAACTATCTTATGCACCTTAACTACAGCCCCTAGAGTTATATCTAGCAAGACCCTAAATTAAATTAAAACATATAGTTTATTAAATAGTAAATCAAAATTAATTTAAGGAAAAAGTTATAAATGTATTTTCTTAAAATTAAAATGTAACAATTAAGTTTAAAATAGTAATTCAAAATTAATTGCATAAATCAACCTTAGTAAAAAATGAAGATCCGAGTTTATTAAATAAAACTTTAAATTAAATTATTATAAACAAAAGTCTGGGCTTATTTATTACACCTAGACTTTATTTATTGACCTTAAGAAAAAACCCTTAATCAAAAAGAAGAAAATAATAATAATAATAATAGTAATAATAGATCGACTAGAAGTAGTATCCATTGATATGAAGACGACATGGATTGAATGAGGGATATCACACCTTTAACGTGCATTAATTCTCTTAATCAAAGTGTTTCAATTTCTTATTAACTTAAAAACATAAACTTATGTACGTAGCTCACATTATACTTCCATTCATGTGATTAATTAATTAGTAACAAATGAATAACTATACAATCTCCAATCAAATTGTATTCTGTGCAGTATAACTTGTATTACGTAATCAAAATATTTTTTTATTTTTTTTTCATTGTACAAATGTAATATTTTTAGCGTGGTAAATCTTTTATGTTACTTAATTTATTTTTTCACATATGCTATGATAAAAATAATAATAAATTTTTTTCGGTAAAAGGCCGTTACCCCTGGTTAGATTATATAAATCAATAAAAGAACAGGCAATCTTGCAATATCTATTATATAACTTTTGTTGAATAAAGTAGTTCTGAAATTCAAGTCGCCCCATCTTTGTTAAAAAATGTATACAGTTTTATATTTTTATTTTCCAATAAATAAGTATAAAAATTCACAAATTAGTTTACAATGTTTATTGTTTACTAACTTATTGAACATGTGACTTTGTTTGTTACATTATTTCTTACGATGATGTAATATGATAATATTAAATAACTGAACTATAATTCAATTAAAATATAATAAAAAGTAAGAGACTATATTATTACCGTCACGCTATTAGATAGTTAGTTTTAATAACTAAAATTTTAGTTAAGATATAATATTTTATATTTCGAGGTCTCATAATCGAATCACACTAGATATAATTTTTGAAGTGGTCAAAGAAAGGTTCAACAACCATCACAAAATATTTCGGGTATGCTGCATACATCAAAGTCAAGCAAATACTCGTCTGATCTGTTTAACCTCATCTGTTTAGATAAAAGATTAGAGATTAATTTGTCAATTTTCCGAAATGTAATTATCAAAATTAAAAGTGCGAAGGAAAAAAAAAAAGAAAAAAAAAATAGGTGGGGAGATTGGATGAATAGCACGCGAGGAACATTTAACGCGCGTGAATAACACGCGTACGGAAATTGTTAAAAAGCACACTTATTTAACAAGGGAAAACCGCCAGAAAGATTGTTGGCAACAAACTACTTGAAGAAACAAAATTTACACTTTACACCCTTCACTTTTTGCTAACTTGCATTTTCACTATTTAACCCTTTCACTATGTATATATATTGAACCAAAATCCCTCACTCTTTTCTCCAATACTAGTAACCCACTCTCTCTTTTTTCTTTCTTTCTTTCTCTCTCACTCCAAACCAATTTCACACTTAAGCCATGGAAATGGAGTTCATGCCAGAATTCACTGATGCCATGAGTTGTGATCGTGCTCGACAAATCGTTAGAGGAAAACGTACTAAACGGCCTAGGCCTTGTTCGCCTGTTGTCAGTGACTGTGTGTCCTCTGAGATATCAACCGAGGAAGATGAAGACATGGCCAATTGTTTGATCATGTTAGCTCAAAGTGTTTGTTTTGTGAAAGATCAAGAAACCTCAAAACCCGACCAAATTCGTCAGAAAACCGACAAGTTGAGTAGTAAGAGGTTATCAGAAATGACAACCAATATTGCTACTAGTTCAAGTGGAATTACAAAAGCGGCCGGTTTCTATGTTTACGAATGTAAAACATGTAACCGGACTTTTCCTTCATTCCAAGCTTTGGGTGGTCATAGGGCAAGTCATAAGAAGCCGAAACTTAACGTGGAAGAGAAGAAATCTATTAATCCCGTTAATATTGAAAAACATCATGATCAAGATCATCATCAGCACAAAGTTGTTATAGAATACGAAGACGAAAACGAAGAAAGCAAAGCGAGCATGATCATCAACAATAATAACGTCGAGAAAGAGAAATCTCCTTCACCTCCAGCTCCCTGCCCGGCAGGTGGAAGCGTTATTAATGTTAATAACAATAAAGCAAAAGTTCATGAATGTTCAATTTGCGGATCAGAGTTTACATCCGGCCAAGCTCTAGGCGGGCACATGAGAAAACATCGCCCAATTCCACCTTCAATAAACCGAGCGATGATTAACGAAGAAATGATTAGTAGTGCTGATGATGCTGATCATGTTATCGAAAAGTCTTCTTCTGGCCGAGGTGGTAGTGGTAACATGTTTTCTTTGGATCTTAATCTTCCTCCACCCGAATTGGTTGATGATCATCTTCAATCAAAGTTTCAATTTACGCCGAATTCTTCTTCACAACAACAACGATTAATCTTCTCTTCTCCGGCTTTAGTAGATTGCCATTACTAATCGAAAGCCAAAGAAAAAGGTCTAATGAAACATGCTGCTTATATAATTACATGGCCAGAGATTGATTAATGTGAAATATTACATTTTTAATTGTTTTTTATTATTATTTCTCATTGACTATTAATTAATCAAAACTGATTCTTCTTCTTATTATTAATATATTTACCATGCCTGCCTTTAACATCACCTTAATTTGATGATGAGTTAGCGATATCAATATATATATATATATATATATTGTAACATCATCTTCATAAATTTGATAATATATATATATATATACACAAATACAAACTCCAAGGAGTTTCTTTGATTTTTGGTTTTAATGATTTAATGTTACAATTTCTTGATTTGTATTTGTATCATGATGGTATGTTAGTTAGATATAATTGTGAATGTTTTACTTAATTGTGTAATTGAAGTTAGATGGTTATGGAAATAGTAAAGCAATTAAATTGTCACACTTTGTGATCGATCAAGAATTAATTATAGTTTGATTGAAATTATAAAACTATATACACTTTTAATTTGAATTAATTAAAATTGAGTTAGATTGAAGTAGTGTGAAGTGTTAGTGAGTGTGGAATACTTTGAGTAAGTGGTTAGTGTTGAACAGTTGAAATGATGCATTTCATGGGTTGCCTTTCATTCACGAAAAGTGAGTGATAGTGTGAGTAATACATGGGCATCTACTTTTTTTCCCTCATTTTTTTGCTTTATTTTTTTTTTCATGCATAAAAAAAAATAAAATCATATTATATTCTTTTACATTTCTATCCTTAGTATCTATTTATATATTTAGAAGAAGAAACAAACATGATATACATAAAAACATGTATGAAAGTTATGTATATATCATATATAAAAAAAAAAAATAGTCCATTTCCATCTTTATTTTGGTCATCTTTTTAGGCCCCTTTGTGTTTTTATCTTCTAGCTCTAGTTAAAACAGACGTCATGTGTAACATATATATAAAATAGATAGAGAAACAAATTGAAAAATGTGTGAGTGTGAAATAGAGAGATAGAAGGCATGACACGAGAATTGAATGACTAGCTAGCAATACCAATTTGAGAACCGAAAGAAAGTACGTGTTGTGGTTAACTTTAATTTAATTTTGTTCACAGCTAATTAATTAATAAAAACAAGTACGTGGTACGTAAATGTGTTAGACGATCGAGCATGTTGTATTTAACGTGTTTGCAACTGAAAATTAAAATTAAAAATGTGAACATTTATAAGAAGAAGAAGAAGAAGGTATAATTTGAGTGTGGAATAATATATGATATAATTAAAAGGAAAGAAACACATGGTTTGTGTCACTCTAACACACACATGGAGTGAGTGAGTGAGTGAGTGAGTGGTGAAGCAGTCTGTATCAATAAATGGTTGGAAAACAAAGATGAGTTGGCTAACTGCATGCCTTTCCCATTTCCATCCAACTCCATCCATGTATTAAAAAACTAATTAATACATATAATATTCTATCTCAATTCATTATTAACTTTATCTAATAGCAGTGTTAAGCCATCAAGATGATTTAATGGTCACGCAAATTTATGTTTTCAGAAAAATCTCTAAGTTTAAATCTTACTGGACAAACATCATTTTAAAAGTGGTTAAAGAAATGGTTTGAAAATGATCACCAGATCTTGTAATTAAATCATATACATCTGAATCAAGCAACTGTCTTCTCGATCGGGATAAACCGCATAAAGAAAATCTCATAATTGTGATTTTTGTGCACTTTATTTTATAAATATTTGAATTATGAGTTACTACTAAATCTTATCATTGATATATTTTTGAGAAATTCAGTAACTTTGAGCTGAGAGTTATACTCATGTACAAAACATGTTTGGATGGTTTCTTGGGTGTATAAAAATGTGATTTTTATGCGAGCATAATAAGTAATAACATATTTTGTAGGTAGCGGGTTTAAATCCTAATTAACATAAAGTAAATTAATTGATTAAATGGTAAGTGTAATTATAGAAAGGGTAAGGAAGGTTGGAGGTTGTTTGTAGATAGCTGTACCTAATAAATATATACTAATTAATAATAAAATTAAATTAAAATTAGGCGTTAAGATTGATTATAATTAAACAAAAGTAAGATAGTCCACATGATAAGGTGGGCGGTAGCAATGACAGCGGCTCTTTGTGATCTCTCACCACTTATGTAAAATACAGCATTTCTTCTCTTTATATATATACTCCCACATAATACATAATTTCAGGGGGAAAAAATGTTACTATCAATTGAATTATGGAACTATTTAATATATTCTTTAAAAAAAGAAAAACACTTTTATTTTAAAATAACATATTTCTTTTCCTAAGTACCCTTAATAATATTCCTATTACTTTTTTAGTAAGTTGATTAAGGCTTATCAATCTTTTTAACTATTTTTTTAGAATGACACGTACAAGGAGTTAATTTTGTTGAATATATATTGTGCAAATCTCCTTAAAGTTTGTATTGCATTATTCACCGGTATATATAAAAATATAGAGCGGTACCCGCCTAATACGGCAGCGGCAGTGTGGTGACGGCAGCGACTGGTGGTGGTGGTGGCGGTGACGGCAACTGGTGGTGGCGACGGCGGTGGCTGCAACTGTAGATGTGAAGGGGATAGTGTAGATATTTTAGAAGATAAGGGATATATGGTATAGTTGTGTATTTCTCATATCCAAATTTTATAACTTTCAACGGGAGACTAGAATTTTTAATAAGTAGTATAAATACAAGGGTTTATAGTAGTTACTATACGCAAATGATCCTACATTACTATACAAATAACTAGATACCCGGGCAACGCCGCCGCGGCGGTGGTAGCGGCGGCGGCGGTGTGGTGGTGGCGGCGGTGGTGTAGTTATTAATGTAAAGGTAATTGATGTAAAATGAGGTAGTATACATATTTTAGGAGTTGAGAGATCTATGTTGTAAATTATTTCATTATGTGTATTATAGGTATATTAAGTAAAGATGTTTAAATTAGTGAATAAAGAAGGAGATAATTTGGGTAGATCAATTATTTTTTTGAGAAAAAAAAAAGAGGAGTTGATGTTTTATATAATAGTACTAGTCTTAATAACCGTACGATGTACGGATTGACTATATATATATCGTATGACTGATTTTTTGTGTAAAGAATAAAATTCGAACATGCTCCATTACATGTATTTGGCCTCTCCATTGGTAGCCTAATAGTGAGAGACATGTATCATAACGGTATTGATCAAAATATGATATTACTTTTGATATTGGTAATGGTATCACCATAATATAAAGTCATGATGGTGAAACATAGTTCTTGTCGTTTTATAATTTTCAACCACGTTTAGTTAAGTTAGTAGATGGATACATAACTAAATAATAGGTAATATTAAATTTTAAGTTAGAAATATAGATATCGTATTATTAATAATTAATTAATTTAACATGTCTTGTGGATTAAAATAAAAAAGTTGTATTTTTATATATTATACGAGTATATAACAATACATTGCTATTAATGTTTTTATATGATCGATGTATTCATTAGATAGTAAGGCCATCGTATGATACCATTATATAATGGTAACTACATATTAGGAATAGGATTAACTTATATAGACTTAATAGTACACGTGTCGTTCAAATAAAGCATTATGTGTTAATTAATGGAAGCCTCAATTCTGTTTTAGTATATTTGTAGAAGATTATAACTTTGTAGTTTTACGATAATCCTTTGAATTATTAGCTAATGTTAATTTTATATGTATTCATTAGATAGTAAGGCCATCATATGATACCATTATATAATGGTAACTAAATATTAGAAATAGGATTAACTTATATAGACTTAATAATACATGTGTCGCTCAAATAAAATGTCATGTATTAATTAATGGAAGCCTCAATCCTGTATTTTAATATATTGGTATTTGGTAGATAGGTATAGATATAGATTAAATAATAAAAAAACAAAAAAAGGCATCTACTTTTAAATGGTAATATTTATGTTATGATGTTATATTTTTTAAGTTATTTAAAGAGGGGATAGTATTGGTATTGCGGATTAGTACCCAAGTTGGGAATTGTTGGTCTATGCCGAGACTCAATATGTATATTTAATAAACTTCAGGGCAAATGAAAGTTTTTTTCTTCACTCACTTGTAGTACCCAATATTTCCCCTTAAATATAACTAGCGGTATAATTCAACAAAGATTTAAATTAGAACAAACTAAAATAGAATTATGAATCTTTAGTTACATTGAACAAAGATTATATCTCTTAATACATATGGTTTTTAACCATTTTCGTAAATTTCATGGCATTACATAAACTAATTCTCAAACTTGCATTTGAAATAATTGGTGATATTAGTACCATCTTTTTTGATACATCTACCATTATGTACAACATATATAACAGATAGTACAAGTCAGTGAAACATGCTTGTGGTAAAAGTATCAAAATAAATGATACAAATATCATTACTCATCTGAAATGCATGTGTAATGTCAATGTAGATCAATGCTTTCAAATAGACTTAAATAATTAAGGGATTGTCATAAACACCTCTTAATTTCCAAGTACACCCCTTAAAAGGGGCGACCTAAAGGCAAAAAGGGTGATTTTCGCCCCATTTGGAGTAAGCCCACATCTATACACATTTCTCTCTTTAGTTAATGCATGGGTCCATCGAATGTCGCTATCCTCTTTTTTTTTTGTCATTCGTTTTCTTTCTTTTACACTTTTACGCCTTATTACTATTATTTACCAAATGAATATAAACTTTTGTCATCCCCTAATGCAAATGTAGAGTGTAATAAATAGTTGAAAATATTGAATAGTTTTATGGAAGATGTTATGTAACGTGATGTTTTATTTAGGTGACTCGTGTCTATTTATATCTATATTTAAATCATACTTTTAGATTGCATATATAATTAAAACTACTAAATTATATTTATGACATTTATATTAAAAATTTTATTATATTATTTGTTACCATAATTATTTATTTCCATCATCACTTAAATTATTAATAAATATCAAATATGTTAAAAATATTGTTGTACATGTGGTATCAATTTTTTAGACACATCATGGGTATACACATATTATCAAATGCATGTGATGGATCATGTTTAAATTTTATTTTCTTAACACAAAAAATCAAGCTTACGATATATATAGTCAAATGGTACATTGTACGAGTACTAAGACTAGTAAATATATAAATATTAGGAGAAAATCCAACAATAACAAAACCCTTTGAGACTTTTTTGAGATATTGTAGTTATGAGAAATTGTCTAATTCATACAAGCAAACCATGTAAAAAGGGTAAAGCGAAAGGAACCCCTTAATCTCTTGTACCGTATTGTACTTACACAACTACCCTTCAAGGTTTTAATGTACTGAGGTAAATGCACCTGAACGGATATCACCACATGGAGTCGATTACAAGCATGCCATGTATTTCTTTTGAAAACACAATGTTTTTTATTTTATCTAATTTTACTTCTTTGTTGCTTCTAAAATACTTATATAGAACTTTTAATGATAATTATTATACACTATATTAATTTTAGGAAATTTTAATGCATTCGAAAGAAGTTTGATTAGTATGTTGGTGACGTGTTATGAACACAGTGACATTTCAATATAATACGTTATAGTTGGTCTTATAATAAATGTTGCACTTCTATATTATAGTATAAAGAACACATATTACTAATTATTATCACTCTTTTATATTTATCTATATCTATAATACATTGTTTGCTTAAAATTTAAAAGTTTGAAGATTGGAAATTAGTTTTATCCCTTAAAATCTATAGTACATTAGAATAATGTTAACCTTAAAGTATAATTTTAAACTTTTTCAACATCTACAATAAGATTTAGTGAGTAATATATTTTATTTAAGTAAAATATGCCATTGTATATGATTTATTTTTATCTAAATTTCGATATAATTTTCGTCGCAATTAGAGACCGAAAATATAATAAATATTTTTGGTATCCAATTGCAACGAAATTTATATCGAAATGTTGATAAAAATAAGTTATTTACAATGGTATATTTTAAATGAGGTTTAAAAAGTTAAAGGTTACTAGTGAAAATTTTATAATAAAAACGTTTGAAAAAGTTTTTCCCTTTCCATCTGATAAGACATTGACTCTTAATATAACAAATATTTTTGGTCTCCGATTGAAACGAAACTTATATCGAAATGTTGATAAAAATAAGTTATTTACAATGGTATATTTTAAATAAGGTTTAAAAAATTAAAGGTTACTAGTGAAAATTTTATAATAAAAACGTTTGAAAAAGTTTTCCCCTTTGGCCCTTTTCATCTGATAAGACTTGACCCTTAATGCATATATGTGATGTGACAGTAGATAAATGATATTATTTGTCAAAAGGGGCGAAAAGAGGTTGAGTGTCTTTAGACATATTCCATGGTGTCTTTAGCAGACCCCAATAAGTAATATGTTTAATGAAAAAAAAAGATTTGGTTAATTAATATATATATATATATTAAGGTTTTGGTTAATTAAAACAAGTATTAAAGTAAAACAAATAAAATAATCATTTCTCTTTCATTGAAAATCGTTGTGTATCATAAAATTTTTGTGCATCAGTGTATATACTTGTGCTTTATGAATCTTCGTGCATCAGTTTTATCATGATTTAATGGTCATGATCTTATTTTATTTGTTTTACTTTAATATTTGTTTTACAATAACCAGTCCCTATATATTAATATAGTAGGCTATGAGTAGTAAGTAATTTGTCTTCTTCTACCATTTTTTTACAAATAGGATATATATTATGTAACACCCAACATTTAAGAAAACTGGATTTCCAATTTTTTTTTGCCAAACGGCACATAACAGCGGAAACTTTAAATAAAATCATTTAAAAACCAATAGTGTTACTAAATCCATATCATAGCATCGCAATAAAAGAAATCCAATATCCGGTATTGACACCAACACAAATGCCAATACGTACATTATTAAGTCTATAAATATCCGAGACTTCACAAGGTCATAAAACATAAATCAAGTCTATGCAAAGCTATGGGTAAACTAAAGTCATCATCAGATCGTCTACCCATCCTCGCATCTCACAGCTACCTGCTCTTTCACTGCTTACCCTGAGGAAGCAACGCATTTTAAAAGAACAAGTGTTAGCTACGAATATCTAAGTAAGTACACAAAGCTTTCAAAACATTTGAATCGCTGTTAATCATTAACAAATCATCCATTTCGTTAAACATAAAACATATATCTCAAAGCATTCAATCACATAACATCACACATATCATTTCATCATTTGAAAAGGTAATAGCCTAAGCGTGCCTATTCTCGTTAACATCTGTTTTCATCACATTGCATCAAATGTGGCATACCCACCTACATTACATATAGGGTATGAGTTTGTGTGTAGGCGGTCATTCAACCTATCAAGGGACCTCACACCCGACTCGATGGGTTAGGCCTTTCGGCGGTCCATCATTGTCGTTAAGGAAAGGATA
>JAOEHQ010014246.1:0-15673 GCA_025447715.1 Asclepias incarnata
AAAAAACCAGGGGCCAAAAGCTTTAAAAACAAAAATTTTTATAAAAAAAAAAAAAAAAGACCGCGCCACGTCGCGCGATCCCAACGGGCCGGTTACTGTTCATATTTGAGATCCTCTAATAAAGGATAGTAATGTACAGCTGAATATATCTATGGGAAATGTTAATTGCATGTGAGTTTTCATATTCTCTTAATCAGATGTCCATTAGAGCTATTTCTTGGGGGGAAAATTATCTCCGCATATCACGCGGGATATAGAGCATATGTTAAGGTTACTGTGTGAAGGTTGTTAAAATGCGAAACACGCGAAAAACTTTTTATTTTATTTTACAGTAGTTCTTCTTCTCTCACCACCACCACCACCACCACCATCAGCCTTCTTCCCCACCACCCCACCACCACCACCACCATAGCCAGAAACTGTGATACGGTACGAGCGTAACCCTTAATCGAACGGCTACGCCGTTCAAGGGGGTTTCGCCCTTCTCAGTCGTAGACCTCGAGGCATTTATAAAGGGGTTGAAAGCCGGATGCATCTGGAAATGGTCTGGATTTGATAGTCGGCGATCCAAGGGATAGTGTGGTGGTTTGATACGGTACGGGCGCTGCCCTTACTACCATGACTCTGCCATGGATATGGTAAGGATGAAGTTAATATGCATGTTAATAGCTACTATTAATATTCATCTTAGTTACTAAGATGCATTTAGTAACTAAGATGCATGTCAGTATTAACTAAGATGCATGTTAATAGTAACTATTAACATACATCTTAGTTAACATTAATATGCAGTGTCAATAGGAAAAAAGAGGTATGTTTTCCGACCAACATTGCATGTTAGTAATATTTAAGCTACTTGTTAGTGCATTTTAACACACTTCGCATTTTATACAAATTGTGTATTACACATGTTTCAACAATAACCATTATCTCACATTATGGTTTTCTAAGGTAAATGCTGCTAACATAGCATAAATAAATGCCGTTAACAATACATAAAATAAATGTTATCATTCTCACATGCAAACTATTTATGTAATAATATTCAGGGTAAAAAACAAAAAATTTTAATTGTTATATGATGTTGATATATAATTATTAATAAAACTATATATAGAGATTTAACATAAAGGTTTTGCATATACGACATGCATGCCATTTTTCTTTTTCGTTTAATATTTTTAGATAGATATAAAATCAAATATTTTGTTGTAACTTGTAACATCAAAATTGACCTACTTATAATATTATGTGCTCATGTTATCTTTTTTAATCGCGCGACGAGCCAAGCATGTTATACTTTTAACTAAAGTAGCCACGTTTTTTTTATATTTACATGTTATACTCAATGTTTTATAAACCGGTTCGAACCGGCCGGTTTTACCGGTAAAGACCGGTTCAACTAACTCGGTTTTAGGTCCGGTTTTTTCATTATTCCTTACTTGCGGTTTTTTCCGGTTTTGCTCGGGTTTCCCGGTAAAACCGGTCCGGTTCAACCGGTTTCTTTTTTCTTTTTCTGTTTTTGAATTATTTTTATGATACCTTTAATGTTATTTGTTGTTTGTGAACTTTAAAACTTATATTTTGTTATGAAATACCTATTTGGTATTATTTTTGGATTGTAATTGTATTTTGACTATTTTCGTTGGATTGTAACAAGTTTAGTAGCATTTTTATATAAAAAAAATATTAAAATAAGTCTACCGGTAAAACCGGTACATGGGACAACTCCGGTATGACTAAAATACCGGTTTTTAAAACATTGGTTATACTTTTAACAAAATTAGCTACGTTTTTGTTAGTTATATATTTTCTGTCACTCTTACTAGATTTGTATGTTATTTTTATTTTGGCTACATAACACTATAAGATCACTTATATTAACAGTAAGAGGTCAAAAAAATTTAAACCATAGTAAACTTCTTGATGTCTATGTGCCTATGTGGTTTGAAAAGATTTAAAATCTTGAATCTCTTTAGAACTTAATGTAAATTTCTCTTTACTTTTCTTTAACTTCAATTTTGTTATATTGAATGTGAAAATTATTTGTAAAGATTTTAACATGTTGAGTTGTTTATAAAATGAAGATTAGTTTATAAAATTATTTCTGGTGTGAATTGTTGATACGGCATAACGAATATTATGAACCTTTTGATAGGTTCATCATTAAATCTTAGATTAAAAAAAAGTAGTAAATGACAATCAATGTTATAATTAATTGGCAACCAAATTATATTTAATACAATCATGTAGGGATGAGCAAGAAATCCCAAATCCCGATCCTGTCCCGGTACCGTCCCGGTATCGGTACCGAATAGTGGTACCGAATCCCATGCGGGACCGGGACCGGTATCTATTTTTGGTAGCTTGCGGGATTGGGACCGGGAGGGGACCGGGAAAATCCCGATACCGCCGGGAAATACCGGTACCGTCCCGGTACCGGTACCGAATAGTGGTACCGAATACTATTTCGGGATCGGGACCGGTATTGGTTTTTGACGATTTTCGGGACCGGTACGGTCCATCCTCATCCCTGGTACCGAATCTCATTCGAGACCGGGACCGGTATCTATTTTTGGTAGTTTGCGGGATTGGGACCGGGACGGGACCGAAAAAATCCCGATACCGCCGGGAAATACCGGTACCGTCCCGGTACCGATACCGAATAGTGGTACCGAATACCATTTCAGGATCGGGACCGGTATTGGTTTTTGACGATTTTCGGGACCGGTACGGTCCATCCTCATCCCTAGTTCTGGGCCATTGTCAAGCGTTCCCGACTAAAAGTGGAGGGAACGCCTCTCCGCATAATCTAAGACTATCAGGAGCAGGGTTTCAGCCCCAAACTCACCATCATTCGACATATGACGTCTAGTCATCAATGGGGCATTCCTTCACTTTTTCTGGAGCAAGGTTTCCTTAGAACGTCCCTCTAGGGACCCACTATTTATTTTATTTTATACCCTTAATTAAATAAAACTTTAATATATTAATAATACAAAATAATAGAATGGATCAACATATTTCAAGGCCTGAAACATTCCTAAGGGTACTGTTCCCGACGTTATGGGCATTCCAGGGCGTTCTACATGAAAAGTGTGGGGGGAGACGCTGTTCCCAAGAGCCTAAGCACCCTATTTAAAACCTAAAACCCTGTTTAAAAACTATCCTCCTCTCAGTCAGTTACATATAATTTTGTTCTCAGATTTATATTTAACTCTCTATTCTCTCAACATACATACAAATCCATTATTATAATAATGATTGTTAGATTCAAGACAAGGATTTCACAGCACCTTAGACCACCCGGAGTGGGGGCGTCCTTACGCACTTTTTCCACCTTTAACGCCCCACCACGCCCCCATTCCGCCCCTTTTGGGGCGTTATGCCATCTTAAAATTCGTGCCACGTTACAATGGAAACGAGCGTTATGGATTTCTTCACACACACTCCTACCAAAATATTTAAGTTAAATAAAAAAAAAAAACTGAAAAAGTAAAAAGGGGCGTGATGGGGGCATTAGACCACTCCTATTGGTCTAAGGGCACTCCCAACGCATACGTTCTCGGCCGTTCTCCTCATCCCGTTCTTGCGTTCTCAGAACGCGGCTGTCACCACCACCGTTCTCGCTCGTGTTCTCGCGTTCTGGCCAGAACACCACTGGCACGGGCCGCGTTCTGGCCCCGTTCTGGTGTCCAAATTCTGTTGAGAACGTGAAGGGACGGAGGAGAGAAGCAGGGGGTGGGCCCGATATGTGTTTCTTCTTCTTCCTTGTATATATATATATAGTGTGTGAGTGTGTTTTATATATGTGTGTATTGTTTATAAAAAAAATAAGATATAGATATAAAAGATACAGATAGATATATATGTTAAAATTTGTAAATGGGATCTGAAAATGGGGTCAATATGATTTGCTTTATATATATATAGATATAGATATAGAAGTCGGATATAGATATAGAAGTCGGATAGATATACAGAAAATTTATAGTTGTAAAATGGGGTTGGTGGTGTTTGAAGAATAGAAGAAGAAGAAGACAAAAGTTGCAGGTTGGTTTGGTTTGGTTTGGGTTTTTTTTTTAAGTTGCAGATAGATACATGGTGTCTTTTTTCTTTCTTTTTTTTAATCAAAAATTCTTAGTTTTTATTTTTATAAGTGGTTTAGTTTTTAATTTAAATTTTTAGGAAATTTAGTTTTTTATTTTAATGTAATATATTTTTATTTTAATGTAATGTTAGTTTTATTTTATTTTGTGTTTAAATAAAAATGAAAAACATGTGGTGATGATGTGGAAATAGGAAGTTGAGAATTTGGTGGTATGGTTGGTAGGGGGTAAATTCTAGGTAAATTCTGGGAGGAAAGGATGATGTGGCGCTGATGTGGCAGTGAGAATTTAAGAATGTGTGGTAATGGATGGGAGATGCCTAATACGGTATCCCTTTCACAAGAAAACATGCACACGTACGTATTGTTGTTGTTCTTTCAGTTTTAGTTCTACTTTACGTATACAGTATTGGTAGGTGAATATAATTGCATCACGATTTTAATTTAATACTACCAAAGTACTACTCTAGTAGTATTTAGAAACAATGTAATAGTAATTTATTATTATTATTTTGTTGCAGATGCTCCTGTTTTTATATTAGTCTATCATGCAAGGGTCATAGCAAAGGGGGACAAGAGGGACCAATGCTTCTTTCGAAATTTAAATTTTGTTATGGATTTTTAAATTTTTTCATGGATTTTTAAAATTTTACTATGGATTTTTAAATTTTGGCTCTCTTGAAAAAAAAAATTCATGAATTTTTTTATTTTGATCCCTCTTGAATTTGTTTCTGGTACCGCCCCTGCTATTATGTATACACGGATGACTAACTATTTGTCCTCATATTAATATATATATTTTTTTAGAAGATCATGCTTTTGGTTAGATAAAATAATCATAGGTGCTTTTTAGATTACTTAAAAAGCTGAAATTCTAAAAGGAAAACTATATATCACTTCACTTGTGGGTGTTTACAATTGTGTTTTCAAAACATATTTTACGTTTTCAAGACTATATTGTAAAGAAGACATGTTCTAATGCAGATAATCATTTTTGTGTGATGAAACACCTTTTTTTTATTTAAAATTTATAAATACAATAATCAAATAGTTTTTTCAGAACGCAATCTAAAACACCCTTCCTATCAATTTAACTTTTTGATGTAAGAAAAAATTAAAATAATAATAACTCTCCAAGGTGGTCCACTAATTAACATCTTGTGTTTCTTTACAAAACGATTTCATGTCGTTTTTTTCAGATAACTTGAATTAGATATTATGTCATTATACATACGCTCTTAGTAAAATTATCCTAATTTTTCAGTATTCAATGATCACACGTTGGGCTGTAAGATCAAAGTAAATAGATATAGATAGGAAATCATCACCAAATGGTCTAGTGTCAAGGAGGCTTGTTTCCTCACAAGAGGTATCAAGTTCGAGTCCTACCCTAGGCATATTTGGGGGTGACCACGGGTATTTAATTTCCACTTATGGTGGGTCTGGGTGAGTTTTCCCTTCCAGATCTCTGAGTGACAGGGGTTTCTCATCGAAGAGATTTAAATTGGGGATTTATTCTGCGAGAGAGCTCTCTAGCACGGACCCGATTAAGACAACTTATGCTAGACCTTTCGATATTTGCGAGTAATTCACACCTTTTAAAAAAAAAGAGATAGATAGGAATTAAATTTAATTATTTATGAAGAGAATACTGTGAATTAATTATTTATATATTACCTAAATTATTAGTTTAAATCTCTTTATAAATAGTTTAATACTGATGTGGTGTGGTCTAACCACCTAGCCGGAACTATATACGTAATGTATATACTCGAGAATGGTTATAAGCGGCTATGTTGAAGGGCGGACTTAAGGCGGCGTCTAGGCATGTGTTGAAGGGCCGACCTAAGCTAATAGCGTCTATGTTGAAGGGCGGACTTAAGGCGGCGTCTAGGCATGTGTTGAAGGGCCGACCTAAGCTAATAGCGGCTATGTTGAAGGGCGGACTTAAGGCGGCGTCTAGGCAGGTGTTGAAGGGCCGACTTAACATTGGAGGCCGGTTATGTAATTCATATATATAACATATATATTCACGCGCTAGGGTTTAATCAAACATGGGCCGGCCCACTATAAGCTCAACCGAGCCCACCCATGCATATGTATGACAAAGCCTAAGTGTTGAGCGCTGTCAGACTTAGACATATGTATGTAGCCGGCTTAAGGCCGACTTAAGCTAGGCATATGTCCATGGGAGAGACCGACTTAAGGCCGACTTAAGCTAGGCATATGTCCATGGGAGAGGCCGACTTAAGTCTGCGGACTTTAATATATATGCATGTATATAACTTGATTCTCCGACAAGTATAAGGGGCCCAAGCCCACCTTGCTTCACCCAATTCGTAGACATATCACACATGTGATATGTAGTGCACCGAGTTTTAAGTATATAATATATATATGTCGAATATATATATATGAGATGAAGATGAATATAGCCGTTAATATAAAGAATGTCTGAATATTCTCGAATGTCTGACATGACTCAAGAAGGAATGTTCGATTCCTCGTACATGCCCTATTGGGTTACATAAAGGCCCATATACGTGTTACGGCCCATGAACGATTTACCCTAATTCTGAAAGTATAAATATCTGTCATTGGGGTTCAATCATTCGGATTCTAATCACTCACATTCATTCAATCATTCATCATTCACAGATTCTCTGTCAAATCATCATCATCAATATTCCTTCTAGAGAGAGAAACCTGCAACTTTCTCTCTCTAGGAAAATCACTACCACCTTAGGCTTGTGAAAAGCTTATTAGGTTTGCACTGCTCCAGCAGGAGGTCTAGTGGTTTTCACGGTTAAATTTCATTCGTGGTTGAGCTTAACAATCCATGCTCAAACAGTACTCTTATCATAGAATTCAGGGGTAAGCTTTTTATTTGTAAATGTACAATTTTTTATGCACGTTAACTACAGCCCTTAAGACTGTATTTAACAGTTTCCTAAATTTAATTCAAAAAGAAAAAAAATATACCCTTTGCCTAAAAACTACTCTAACTGTAGATAATGTCTCCTAATAATAAGCTAGATGATAATTATTGGATACTCCCACACTTATATCTTAAATAAACCAATTGTAAATGATAATTGATAAATACCTAAATTAGTAAAAGCAATAAATTAAACACATATTTAAGACAGGCTAGTTAAACTGCAAATTTTGGATCTATTTGTTTTTTAACTATTAAGTGCCGAATGGATAAAGTTTTTAAATAGAGAAATAATGTGTATTAACTAAACTATAAATAAATAATTTTTGTTTATTAAGTTAAAATCAATCATTAATAATTTACTTAATGAATTAAGTATTTTAGCCAATGGCCCACTGGTCTAGTGGTTAGGCGCCCGGATTTGTCCCATGAGACCGAGTCTAATTTCTACTCGTAAGCTTTGCTCCTATTAATCATAGCTGTTAAGGTGGGAGTCTACGGGGTTTTTACTTTGGCACCGAATCCAGTTTAGACAGCCGACTGTTTTAGCTAGTCGAGTTTTTGACCTCATCATTTAACGGTGAACGGGTTTATTTTTATTCAAAATTCACAGGTCAAAAGAATTATTATTTTTTATTATGCCCACTAAATCAGTAAATCCCAATCAAAAAACATGCGAGTCACATTCACGTTCGGCTCATAACATATTTGTTGACTATTTCATGCATGTGGCCGGTTGTCTTAAACATCTCTCTCAATTATTTAGGATTGCACAAAATATGACTTTGACCACAAGTGTCCACAACCAAGTTCTTTTATTTGTTAAATTTTGATATTTGACTAAACTTTTTTAGAATTTTCATTCTTATTAAATGTATATTTTATTTTGGACACAAATGAAAATAAAAATAAATTCTTATAAAATTAATATTGAATTTTCAACCCCTCATATTTATTAAAGTGATCAAAAATGACGACTTTTAATATATAAAAAAAATATAAGAAAATATTTTAAGTCAATTTGGTGAGGTGATAAATAGGTTTCTTCGGTTTTTGATGTTTTCTGATATTTTTTTAATGTCTTTGGTCATTTTTTGTAATATGTTTTCAGGATGTTAGGTGTTCTTTTAAATGTAGTCCTACATGAAATAAAATAACAATATTTACATGTCACGATTTAATTAAAGCTCATCTTAAAACTATTAAAAATGATAGAAGATAGACTTGCCACGAATGGATGTTGATAGAAATATATCTAGATGAAAACATCACATCTACCCATTTTCCCATACCTTTATGTTACGTACAGGTCTATACGTGGCGTATATGGTGTATAAATTAATGACCATAGGTGGAATCACATACAACTTGGGTTAGCTCGGGCTACGGGTCCGTCAGATCTATGTAATGTAAATTTTTTAAAACATGATGTATTCTTTATTGGTGTTACGGGTCAAACAAATATTAGATACCGGTTAATGTAACTAACTTTAAATTTTCAAAAGATTATCCTAACAATACAACTAATAAAAACCTATTTGTGCAACTAAATGAGAAATGGAAACTACCAAAGTGCTAAAAACTCTAAAAAATAATTAAAAATATCTAAAAAACCTTAAAAATCGCTAAAAACTGTAACAATATGGTCATTATCATTATTTATTCCGATACAAGGCTAGTGATAAAAAAATTTGTGCTACGGGTCACTTTCAATCTTTGTTCCGTCACTATTAATGACCCCTACAAGAAATGTTGGACATAAAGAATTGCAAATTCTATACGCCACGTACAGGGCTCGGTATATAAGAGGTGTTTATGTTAGAATATGGTTCCGTATAGGTGCACCCTTTACAAGTTACAACTCATAAAAAACCAAACCCCAGCGTATTGATTTATATCAGACTGAAATTATAGAAATCATCGGACACAACAAGACAAACCATTCTAATGCTTTCTATCTTGTTGTTAAGGATACTTTAGATAAGAATCAAATCAATCGTACCAAATTGAACTTCCCATATACTTTAATTTGTTCCATTCTTAAAATTCTTGGTTTTGATTTGCATGCATATAGCAGAACAAAAAGAAAATAGAATCTACAACCACTAGTTTATCTTAAATTTAGATCAGATGTAACAGAATAAAATCAGGATAAGCTCCATCAAATGACAACATATTTATATTTTTGTTTGTATTATGAAAGTTATATCAATGAAAATACATTTAAAACTCAATCAATTCATATATTTTATATCAAATATTATGTAACATAAATATAAATATTTTAGGTCAAAATTGAAAACGGAAAACATTAAAAAGTAAAAAGTGGACGGTCTTTTTGAGATGAAGGAAGTATGTATATGTGTTTATATTTTTGCATTTGATTATCTAATCCTAATTGGTATTTTATGATCTAAAAAGATTAATGTTAATACCTTCCTTCGTTAGCAAATTGGATTGTTTAATGAACCCACTAATCACCGATATATTAAAACAGGATTGAAACATTCTTTATTTGATACGTGGCGCAGTATATAAGCGACACGTGTCCTTTTTAGTCTATACTAATAATCATATTTTTTTTTAATATCATGTATAATTAAAACTATTATTTAATTAATAAACATATATACCTAATATAATTAAACTCTTATTATTATATTGTTACCATATCTACCAATATATAAATTAATCCTTCGAAATAAAAATTTGTAGTTTATTTATCAAAATAATGTTATTTAATAATTATAATATTATCTATTAATTATTATTTTATTATTTTATGTATAAAAGAGAACCCTAAATTCATTATTAAAAATGTAAGAGCAATTAGATGAATCTTAAGTTTTGATTTATAACCTTTGGATCATTTTGATGATGTCATGTTTAACTTTTTAAATGGTCAACGACGTATTTGACCCTCCAAGATTAAAAATTTGTTATAGATAAACCTTATTACATATTAAGTAATTAATTATATCTTTTCTCTAATTGAATTTTAAATTCGAATCAAATATTTTGATTTACAATTTCTATATATACCTTAACAACTTGGTAATTTAAGTAATTTAAGAATAATCAATTTTTTAAATCATTAATGGTTATAAAGATTTTTTTTTAACTTTGAGAACTTGGTTACTTCATATATTAAATGTTAAGTTTTAAAGTACATTACGTAGAGCAATAATTTATAAATTTCATTATATTTTCATGCAATACCCTATAGAAAATATTGACTTCAAATATATTACTTTTATTTGTTACGATTAAATCATATATATTTTTAAAGAAAGTAAATTAATAGATTTATAGTAAACTTTTCATCATATTTAATAGTATTTTTTTTTATTACATTATAGTTATAGGTTTTGCTAAATATATATAGATTGTTAACCAATATAATTAAAATACTAATAAGCAATTAATATAACTAAATGTTACTTTTGCATATGAATTTTATGATAATATATGAAGTTTAATTTAGATAAATATACAATTCATGTAAATATTATGTATTTCATCTATAATTTTTGATAAAAGTATTATATTTTTTATTTTTTACTTTTAATTTTTTTACAAATAAACTATATAATTTGTTATTATGAAATTTGGGACTTTTTCTATGAAGCTTATATCATATCATAATTAGGCTTGTAAACGAACCGAATGAACATGAACGAGACCTGTTCATGTTCGTTCGTTTAACTTAATGAACGGTTCACAAACGTATAAATTGTAACATCCCGTATTTTTAAAAGGTAATTAAACGAACCTTTATTGTAGTTTTACCATTAAAATAATTTCCTAGTATTTAAATTTGAACTATGGGATGAAATTAGTTGGAACCTTAGTGGATAGCGAGTATAATACCCACTATTAATCTAAAGAAACGTGGCAAAGGCAGAAGAATGCCACCACCCTCTTTTGCTTATGACTCATTCATCACTATCAATATTCTTCTCCCTTTCTTCAATCCTTCCTAACAACCAAACACCAAATTAAACAAGAAGATTGTACCACCAAATCCTTAATCAAATTAATTGAAGAAATTGTATCTTTGGTGGTGGTGGTGTCGGCTTTTATATAGAAAAAGAGGGAATTTCCTAGTTATCAAATTTACTTCCATCTCAATTACATTAAGGTATGGAATTTCCAATTAATTATTTTAGTAAAGTTAGGGTTCTTATTGTTATGAAATTGGGATTTTGGTATTTGGGGTTTTGATAGAACCCTAGAAATTTATGGATAATTGGTGAGGTTGAATCCCATAGTTACCCCTTTTATGTTTGGCTAAAATATTGATAATTATGATGATTTCTATTGTTATTGAAATAAGATGAGAAATGCTTATATTGATATTATGAAAACTTGATAATGATTGAGATGATATGAGAATATGAATTGGGTTGATAAAGTGTGAATTAGCCAAACATGTTAATGGGTGAACTTGGGGAGGTTGAGTTGAATGTATGATTAGTTGAATAGAGACCTTATGGAATTTGGTATGTTTTAGGTGATTGTTAGAATTGTGGAATTTGAGCTTTAGCAAGTTGTGGCCAAGGTAAGTACATTGTATCTATATGTGACGTATTGTGAGGTTAACATGAAATAGTGAGCAATTACTAGTTCATGTTAACATTGATTGTTGATTTTGATTGTTGAGAGTCCACGGTACCGAATGACGATTCGATGTACTTAGTGGCATGTATTATATGGATCCATATATGTTGATGATATTGATATGTTGATTTATTGGTGCCACAATGTGTATGCATATGTTATAATGTACTTACTAAGCATTAGCTTACCTTTTAGTTGTTTACAATTTTAGGTGCAAGTGGTAGTGCGGGCAAGAAGCCCGTTTGATTTGGAAGTTGATCTTATTGCTTGAAGTTGGAAGATTTTTGGGTTAGTTTCTTTGGGAAATAGTTGTCCCGTACACCCGGCTCTTGATGAATGTTTCATTTTGTATGTGTAGTCATTTTGTGGTGTAAAGGTACTGATTTTAGTTCATGAAATCACTTGGTACAAAAGTTTGTAATGTCAAGTTATGTATTTTCCTTTGTTGAATGTGTTTTGGAAAAATTAATTGGTAAATGGTTAAAAGTCAAAAAAATGTTTCCTGGAGCCTACTTTGGAGGCTCTTTGATTGAAATGGGTTGAGTTTTGGTGAAAGCTAAGATTTTTGTTGGAAAGTAGGCATCTCTAGCTTCAAATTGATATAAGATATGTCTAGTTTTGTCAATCGGAAAGTCGTTTAAAAGGTTCGTCAAAAACTGAGTTTAAGTGTCGAAGTTTCATTTGACGGCGGATGATGTTCAGTTGACGGCGGATGATGCCCAGTTGACGGCGGATGATTTCCCATCAGCCGTCCTCTTCTGTCTTCGAACATCAATTTTTGCCGAGCGTTCGTTAGACCTTTCCGAGTTCTGAAACTTGTCGTATAGCCTTATATTGACATATAAAGAAGTTTGTATTTGTCAAATTTCCATTTCTAACACTTTGATTTTTAGGCGAAAAGTCGGTCGAATTTTCTAATTAAAAAAAAAAAAGGTCTAAAAATTTTGGGTGTTACATATACCCCTTACTTCTTATAGGAGGAAAATTTTTATTGGCCAAAAACTTAGGGGTAAATTAAGGTCATTTGGCATTTAATTAGAAATTAATTAGAAACAGGTTTTCTTTTCTCGTTTGCTCGGAATATCGTTTGCATCTATCATCATTATAAAAGGGCAACTTGAATACAGACTTTGGGTAGATATCCTTCTTTTTAAGTTTCCAGATGTCTTGCTTATAATGTGGAGTTTTCTTTTGTGAATGAAATGAGATAGTTTTTTCTAAAATTGTTAATTTAAATGCCTCAACTTACTTTTATTTTCTGCATTTTCATTTTTTCCCTTGTGTGGGTTTTTTTTTGGGTTAAAGGGGATACCCCGGTGATTTTATATAACAACATAAAAAACATTCGTTACAAGTAATGTGACCGCACGTCACATTAATTCATATATACGACATGTCATATATATGTAAGCACACTAAACCAAAGCATAAACTAAATGCACACTACATCACGTATCCTAACAACGACCAAGCAATGTAAATCAAATACAGGCGCTAAATTAAATAGTGGACTATAGCTCAGCCTCCATTATTGTATCATTCTTAGGAATCCTCCAGATCTCTAAGCTTTGCTCAACTCTTTCACTTGATTTGAAGCGAATTGTAGCCAGCTTGAATCGAACAGTTTTGACTATAGTATCACACACCTGGGCAGGAGTTCTTGTATTGTTGGTAAACATTCTGTTATTCCTTTCTTGCCATATAAAGTAAGCAGACGCGGCAATGCAAAGCTTCCCAATGATACTATCAACCTTCCCCGACTTCGTGAGTATAAAAGGGTTCTGCATGATATCACCCCACTTTGTTTGTTGTTGATTGAAACCCGCTAGTTTGCTGATGTGCAGCCAAACATCAACAGAGTATTGGCATTCAAAAAATAAGTGTGGATGGGAATCAGGACCTGTTTTGCAAAGAGAGCAACAAAGTAAATTCAGGTTAGTAGCGTTGCCCACATCCCATATTTGCATTCGGTCATGGGTCTTGAGTTTTTGCCTTTGAATCAGCCATAGAAGAAAAGCATGTCTTGGGATACATTGTGGAACCAAACTGTATGAACCCATTGAACTTCTTGTTGCCTTAGGCGAATCGAGTTCCAAACAGTGCTTGATGAGAAGGGCAGCAAGTTATTTCCCTCCACCCACTGAAGCGAGTCACTTTGTTCCTGTTGCAAGATAGGCGAACTGATGTTGATCAGGACCGGGAATAGATCAAACCAAGCTCTTGGCCATTTCCAAACACCATTAGAGGTAATATCCGCCGCCTTACAATTAAGTGTAAATGACGCTTGACTAATGTCTCTTTAGGACAAAAATCTGTAAAGAGGACCTTGGTTAGACCAGGAATCATGTCAAGCAAAGGTGTCCCGTCCATTGCCTAAACGCGCCTTAATGTGGGGTCGGATAATTTCACGTAGTTGTAGAAGTTTCCTCCACCCCCAGCTAACATTTGCACCCATAGGGACGTCCCAAAGACTGCGGCCTTTTAATCGATAAGTAAGGATCCAATCAACCCATAGGGAGTCCCGTTTTGTGAGGATACTCCAAATGTGGGTTACCATTAGACTCTTATTTACATCACCCGTTCTTCTAATGCCAAGGTCACCCTCATATTTGGGGACACAAACATCTTTCCAGGAAACTTTGGCTTTGCCTTTGGACATAATGCCTTGACACCATAAGAAGCCTCTCATTTGTTTCTCCAAGTCTTTCACAACTCTAGCAGGAAGAATCAGAACCGAGGCCCAATACACATGCATGGAAGATAGGACAGATTTAACAAGTTGTAATCGACCTGCAAACGAAAGTGATTTGTTCCTCCAATCGGTAATTCTTTTCTCCATTCTTTCTACAAGGATTTTGCAGTCTTTGTAGATGAGCTTAGTCGCTATAAGTGGAACCCCTAAATAGCGAACAGGTAAGACTCCCACCTCAAAGGGAATAATACTGAGAATATAATCTTTGGCAGTAGGAGGGACGTGAAAGAAAAAGACAATACTCTTAGCTATACTTGGGACGAGACCTGAAGCAGTTTTAAACAAGTTCAAAGCATCCATAATAGTCTTGACTGATCTAGCATCCCCTCTAGAAAAGAGAAAGAGATCGTCTGCAAAGCATAAATTAACAAGTTTGAGCTTCTCACATTTGTTATGGTACCTGAATGCCGGCTCATTTCCAATCCCTTTGCTCAACAAAAGGGTAAGGATCACCATAACTAAGGTAAACAGGTAGGGTGACATGGGGTCACCCTGCCGAAGGCCTCGTTTCCCTTTGAAATAGCCATACAAATTTCCATTAACCGAGATAGAAAACGAGGTACTAGAGACACAAGTCATGATCCAACCTACCATAATACTATGAAAACCAAAGCCAGATAGAATAGATTGCAAGAAGCTCCAGTCCACCGTATCATTGGCTTTTTGAATGTCAACCTTAAACGCACACCTAGGAGGGCCCAATTCCCTGTGGTAGTTATGTAGCAACTCTTGAGTGAGAAGAATGTTAAAAGAAATCTCTCCACCTTCGTTCCAGTGAGCTCCATTGCTACTCCCTAAACAACTGAAGTGGTCCCACAAGAATAGGCCAAGGACCAGGGAGTGGTCACTGAGAAGGAGGACCAGGAACCCTCAAAGAAGAAATTTGTTCCTCCTCCCCTTCCAGTGCTCACTGAAGCGCTAGAAGAAATTAATCGAGAAAAGCTGAGAAGGAGATATGATAATTTTAGACTTCGAAGAGCAGATGTCAGGAAAATCATTGCTGTAGACATTCAGCCAGTGCCAACCGACACTAGGTACAACAGATTCCTTATCAAGATTACCATGGAAGGTGGGCACACTAAAGAAAGGCAAGAATGTTCTATACATGCCTTTGGAATGACTGAGCTCAGGGAGATGGGCTTACTGCTCAAGGGGAAGGAGCATACAAAGGCTGAGCTAGCCTGGTTGAGGAGGACTCAACTACAATTTGAGCACAAGAAACAGACAGAACAAGCTCTTGGCATAATCTCACAAG
>JAOEHQ010014267.1:0-15669 GCA_025447715.1 Asclepias incarnata
CGAACATTTTAATTTAGATAAAGTTTGTAGGGTTAAATGTTTGGATATTTAAAGTTGTAGGGTTAAAAATGAAAATTGTAGTGTGGTATGGGATGCAGTGTGGTGTTCCACTGCCAGCAAAATAGGGAGTGTGGTATGAAAAATTGAGGGAATGAGGTGGCATAAGGAGATTGGCTGGAGAGCGTGGTATGGGATGCAGTGCTAGACTCCACTGCCACCCCCCTTATAGTTACAATTGTATATTTGTATACATGTGGTTTGAGTACTGCTATGAGATGCAACTTTGGCACCAAATAATATCAGATAAGCCCAAACCTGCCTAACTGCCTTATTGATCCCATTGCATTGCATAGTAATAAAACTTTTGTGACCATCGCCTATCACGTACCAAAATGAGGTGTGTCATCCAGTAATTAGTTTTTACAGCTCCATTTATTTTTAGTTATTTTCGCAGACAATTCCTCCCTTACCAAAATGAGTCATTCGAAATCATCACCCAAATAGATTCTAGTCTACCTAACATAACTTTATGGAAAGATACAATTACGTATGATATATTAAGCATTTTAAAAAAAAATGTGATTTGACACGGTAAATAAGTGATCATTGAATTTTAAATGACTGAATATGAAATCAGCAAACAAAAAATGTCTTAGATAAATAACACGTATTCAAGAAAAGAAAGAAGAATTTGACGGTATTAATGAGATCCATCAAATTTAGAATAAATGAAATGTATCTAAAATTATTATGAGGTTTAGTGGGTTTAGTCGTAATGATGTTTTTAAAAAAATCACAGGTTTAGACATTCCTATGTAAACATTTTAAAGGTTGTCTGGTAAGAAGTTCAAAAATGGTGACGGGATAGTCTTAGTATGTTGCTTACATTTAAGTCAAAAATTCATTTTTACTTGACACAAATGTATAAAACTAGATAGCCTGAGTATGTTACCTACATCTAAGTTAAAAACTCATTTTTACAAAGCTCAAGTATATAAAACTGATACACGAAGATTCACATAGCACAAATGTATAAACAAATATATAAAATTGATGTATTAGAGATAAAACCATTTTTTTTTTTTGAAAGGTAAGTATTTTTCATTCACATTGCCCCCAACAGACTAGTCGGGTGGCTCCAAAAAATCAATATTTATAATAGCCTGAAACAAACTCAGTTCTCCCAACTTATATTACAACTCTTGACCCGGTTTTTATACCACAGATAACTGAGAGATTTGATCTCGTGAATAATAGCCTCCACCTTGACGTTATCGTTTGAAAACCTTTTTCCATTCCTAGCTGTCTATGGAAAGTTAGAACGGGAAAAGGTTTTCAATTAAGATTATTTTCAACTAAGATAATATAATGATTATTTTATTTATTTTATTTTAATAGTTTATTTATTTTATTTGAAATAATGTCATATAATTATTTTTGTGACAAAAATAATTTAACAAAATCAACACCAAAACAACTTTTATGTACCAAAGCAAAATACAGTAATAAAATAAATTTTTTTTAACAAAACCCACCTTTTTGACCCAACCCCTTTTCTTCTCTACAATGGACATCACTGCAAGCTATGGCGCAGCTACATTTTTGCTCATCCTATTTCCTCTCAGGTTTCTTCTTTCAACTGCTAAACACAAACCCATTTGCCCCATTATTATATATATATATATACACACACACACACATTTAATTATGCTTCAATTCTTTTAAGTCCCACTTGTTGTTTATTGCTTTATTTACACAGTTAGCTTTCAACTTTTTTGCTTTATTTTGCTCAATGTTTACTTATGTTAGTAATGTCACATTTGGTTTTTTTTTTTTTTTTTTGCATTTTGTTTAGTTTAAGTTGCAAAGTTATTAACTTTATATGTCAAGATTTGTGGGTTTTAAGTGTTTGTGGTTATATAATGTTATTAGGGTTTTATAATATGCTAAGTTGTGAAAGTTCAAGATTCAAGTTCGTGATTTTATTTTTTGTAGGTAACCGATATTGGTAGATAAGTTTTATTTGGTTTTCTACGAAGATTTAAAGCTATGGCAACATGTTTATCCACGTTTTTAGTACCGTTGGAAGCTCAAGATTCAATGAGGGGGTTAAACGTTTTTGGAAGGAGGGTATCAACCATGAAGGTGAACAATGGGAGACATAACAATGTTGCGTTGTATACACCGAAGATAACATGTTCTGCGGTTAATAATTACAATAACAAAGATTCATTTCTCAATTTAAGGCCGGAGGTTTATTTGCTTAGAGGTGAAGGAAACAAAACAGTAATTAGTCCAGGACATGATGATAAGATTACGGAAAGTTTGAGAGATTTGACAAGGCCTGGTAATTACAATGAGGCTAAGATTAAGGTGATTGGTGTTGGAGGAGGTGGGTCAAATGCTGTCAACCGAATGATTGAGAATGCAATGAAGGGCGTGGACTTTTGGATTGTTAATACGGATGTTCAAGCTATGAGAATGTCGCCTGTTTTCCCTAATCAACGGTTGCAAATTGGTCAAGAGTTGACCCGTGGGCTCGGTGCTGGTGGTAACCCTGATGTCGGTATGAATGCTGCTCAAGAAAGTAGACAATCTATTGAAGAAGCTCTTGATGGTTCGGATATGGTTTTTGTCACTGTAAGTTTCGTTCTTGTAATCCATTGCTGTGTAATGTTCACTTATTGGTTATTTCATCTGTTGATTTCATAACTTTATAGAATTTCCCAAACACTCGAACATCGGATATCTGATTATTACAACTTCAAACTACAGAAGCATCATCAAAAATTATATTGTACACCCCGTTATTTTTACAGTTTAACTTCAAATAAATGTGTGCAGGCGGGAATGGGTGGCGGAACAGGTACAGGTGCGGCTCCAGTCATTGCAGGGGTTGCAAAGTCAATGGGAATTTTGACTGTTGGTATTGTGACTACTCCTTTCTCTTTTGAGGGCCGGCGAAGAGCAGTTCAAGCACAAGAAGGAATTGCATCTTTGAGAGAAAACGTTGACACTTTGATTGTTATTCCAAACGACAAATTATTAACTGCAATTTCCCCATCTACACCTGTAACAGAAGCTTTTAATCTAGCTGATGATATTCTTCGACAAGGGGTTCGCGGCATCTCTGATATAATTACGGTATGAAATTAACAATTGACTGGTAAAAAGTTAAATTCTGTTGTATTTCATACTGATGGCAAAATGGGCAGGTCAGGTAATGGCGACAAAGGGAAACTATTGGAAGGGTTCAAACAGGGCTCATTGGGTTGTCCAGAAGTATTTTTGTCCCAAATTTATACTTTCTTTCTATAATTAATCGGTGTGTGAAATATGATTACAAGAATTATAGCATTTCTATAATCTTTTTTTACCAAATTGTTGCAACAAAATTACACATTTTGAAACTTTCGACCCGTTTCTTTTTAAGCTAATTATTTTATTTTACATACCATTAAAGATGAAAGTTAAGCTAATTCAAGCCTCCCATATATCTTTTTTAACCAGACATGGCATTTCAATGGCTTTTATGACGATGACGGAATACTTTCTAGTTTTAGATATGCAAGCTTCTCCAAACGACTGATTTATGAGTTCAAATTAGTTGGATTTGAGAAGCACGTATGGTGTTGTTTCAACAAAAAAAAAAAAAAAATCTATAAACTTAAATGTAAATTCACTAAATGATGTCAATCACTTTCTTGCAGCTAATTATCTGATTGTGATTCTTGAACATCATAATAATCGCTTTAGAAATGCTTATTCAAGCATCCCCTTGACTAATGTTAGTGCATTGTTCACTATAAGCAAGACTAGATTCGTGGTCAAGTACATGTTCCGTATGTTTGTTGTTTACTTGTTTGGATTATGAGATCGTGTCTTTCATTCGGGGGTCTCGTTTTTACCTTTTTGGTAATCTCACATGTATAAGCACACTTCTTTATTATCTTACATTTATCTAACCAAATCTAAGAACCTTTTTTATACTTACAATATGAGTTACTTGAAATTGCAGATACCAGGTCTGGTTAATGTGGATTTTGCTGACATTCGAGCCATTATGGCAAATGCAGGCTCATCATTAATGGGGATAGGAACTGCAACAGGTAAGTAGAAACTAGAAAGCACTACTTGGCTGAACATACTTGGACTGCATTTCGTTTCTCCGGGAACTCGGGAAGTTTGATGATTATTATAGAACTTTATTACATTTTTACCCGTTCAAAACAGATAGATGGATAGTCAGCATGCAACATCATCCTGGCAAAGCTCCCATTGTCCATTGATTATTTGATTTTGACCCAGAGAGGAGAACAGTATAAAAAAATAAAATAGAGAAAACCCGAAATAAAATAGAGAAAACCCGATAAGTGTATTTAAGAAAAATATTGTTCAGAGTCCTGCTAAAGCTTTTTGGGTAACTACCTAAAAGCCATTTTTCATCAGTGATAGTCAGCAAATACAATTTATAATGATAGGTGACCTGTCTATTGGATCGCTTATTTGATCACCAGATGATGCTGTTTGTTTTGTTGACTCACATAGCTGTATCAGATTTGTAGGCTTACTAGAAGGGGCAGTGGGGGTGAATAGTTAACCTTAGTGTTAGTGACCTCTTTTTCGAAATCTCTACTTGTTAACAAAGTATTAGTATTATGAAAACTCGTAAGTGTTTAACACCTATAAGTAAAGATGCAGGATATGTAAATACAAAAATGTAAAGAGGGAGGGTTGGAAAAATAAACACGTGTATGTTGAATTCCATGTGTGTGCACGCCCTTTGTTGACCAAAAATTGAGATTCGGAGAGTCTGTTTTGACCAGATGGGGCACGGCCTGACCAAGGCTCAGTCGTAGGCCGACCATCCCTAGTCTGGCCCAAAATTTTCCATTTTCTTCAATTTTTGACTCGCATTAGACTTGGGCATGTGTTGTTGATGTATTTGGAATCTAACATGACCATAAAAAAAGGGTAATGGGGGAGACCCTAGCCCCGGTACCACATTGGATACCCGTCGACCCACCCCGTATGGGTTTATGATGCCGGTGAAATACTTCCACCTAATTCCCACATGATCCAGGCACCCCAAAGGATAGAACCCGCGTCTCTTAACTTCACATGTGGGCCTAGGCTTCATTGGTAACGGGTACCACTCCATCTATGATGGATTAGTATAACATGACCATGTATGTACTTACTACTTAGATGTAACATTTATGTAATATGTTCTTTATTTACTGTCAGAGTGTCATCAAAATAACAGGAGTGCATTATTAGATTCCTAATATGTGACTGTGCACTAACAAGATTGAAGCCAGGTCAAGGCGCGACCCAATGGCCTATGCTAGTAGCAATCCAATGATAATAATCTCAATAGTTGTTTTATATTTAGAATGATAATGAGTTGTTTTTGTTTAGGCCCATGTTTTCCATCATATTATTTCCCTTTCTTATCTCGGTGTACATATACGAAATTATATCGGTGACTTTATGTTCCTGTATGTTGTTTAGTTCAGGTATTTGATTTATTTATACAACACTTGATATTTCTGTTCTCGTGACTTAAAATGCTACAATATTTTTTTTTTTCAGCTTTAAAACTGATATAGATATATTTCGTTGCAGGAAAGACTAGAGCAAGAGATGCTGCATTTAATGCTATTCAATCACCTTTGCTAGACATTGGTATAGAAAGGGCTACTGGAATTGTTTGGAATATAACGGGTGGGGCCGATTTAACATTGCTTGAGGTCTCTCTCTTTAAAATTTCTGTTATTATTTTATACATTTTAGTGCCAATACTTTTTATATTTATAACTTCTGTTGTATCTTTTAATCTAATTATTCTTGAAGAGTCCATATATCAATTATATACTTAAAAGTAGTCTGTTTGACAGTTAAAGTCAGGGTATAGTATAAGACTTTAAGCATCATGTGAGTCAAAGATAATCCTATAGTGGAACTTTCTTAATCTAAACCGAATAAGTTAATGTTCAATTTGGAGTTTCTATCAGCATATTGTATTTCCGCATAGTTTGACTTTTGTGGTCATACATTTATGCCTATCACTGACTTCACCTCACGAGAATTGCAACATTTTTTGGGGGAGCCCCACAAGTTTGCAACATTTCCATTTTAAAGTTAAACAATATCTTGCATATTTATGGATTATGTGGTTGGTTGTTTAATACTCAAGCCTTTCTTTTTCTTTCCATAAATACACATTGAAATTTCTGCAAGACAAATGGCATGCTACTTGGTGCATATTTTTCTAAACTGTTGTAGTTCAGATTGAAACTTAATATCCATTGCGACATTGTAGGTAAATACTGCAGCTGAAGTCATATATGATCTTGTGGACCCCACTGCAAACTTAATCTTTGGAGCCGTCATTGATCCATCTATGAGTGGTCAAGTAAGTTCAATATATACCTTCATTCACTGGCAAATAAATAGTAATAACTTTAAGCGCTTCTTTTTCGTTCAAATTTGATTTTCTTTCCTTGGGTCAATACAGGTCAGTATCACTCTAATAGCAACTGGATTCAAGCGACAAGAAGAAAGTGATGACCCACCTTCTCAGGTACCATTAGCACTTGATCTTTTACAATGAGGTTCATCAAGTGCCTGTAAGTTAGAGGTTGTGAAATGGGGGGTAGAAATTAAGCATAAGCTCACCCCTGAATTGTTTTGGCCAGATACCTACGATTCATGAGTTACGAAGTCAATTATGTAAGGAACTTTACTGATGTTGATGATAAGGTCAGTCAACTATTACATTACTTTTTCATTCTGACTACATATACTTATGTGATACTGGTGTTATGAAGCTGTAATCTTTTCTTAAGGAATACATGACCAACAATATCGGGCCAGTGGTGTAATTGAGAACTGTCAATGGTACTTGGATGGTTTCTTTGACAATCTAGACAGTGATTTTTACAATGGTGGTGCGCAGGTAATGTAAGCATGTGTTACTAGCTTTTAGTTGCTAACTTCGTTATGCAATAATTAGAAATCGGTATTACTCTCCGAAGAAAGTTGGTGATATGGTTATGGAATTTAGTGATGTAACTCATTAATAGATCATAGATGACTCAGTTGATATTGAGGTAGTGCACCTAAAAAACAAAAAAACTTTTCAGAACACTACAGTAGTGATACAACAGAAACTTTTACAAATACAACAACCAACTCGCATTTATGTTAAACTCAATATTCTCTGCCACTTCATTCAGTTCTTAGTTTCTTACTCTTTTCGATATATACATATGACCTGCGTGTATTCAAACCCGCCGCAACGCGCGGGGGTAAAATTCTAGTTTAAAACATATGTCGACAATTTGTTTGTCAAACGGAATATTGTTTGGATCTTTGTATTATTAATGATCGTTACCTAATAAGCTGAAATAAGACCAATTTTAGAATATTATTTTTGGACCAGGATGTTACATTTAAAGTTGTCATATTTGGATAATCAAATGTTCAGATTCACATTCTTAGGGAATCATGTTCTTCCATAGAAACATTGACATAACCAATGGCTCATGGGAAACGTGAAGCTAGAAAATGATCAATTAACTGAAAAGTGTGCAGCTTTTACAAACTTAAGCTGGATGTTTAATGGTTTACTCTGACACATACTATATTACCTGAGATTGAAATGCCTAAGTATTGAGTTAATTTAAACCGCTTTAGTACCGCCGCAACGCGCGGGTATCCTGCTAGTCCCTACAAATGCATTCCACTTTTGATTTGTAAAGGCAATCAAATCTTCTTCTTCCCTCAACTTAAAACTTTTTGAAAAATTGCCCGGTGGCAAGCTCCACCTTCTCCATACACAACTTCCGTCAAAACGTTTCCCATCTAAAATCTAAAAATCTAAAAACAAATAATATAATTGAAAAAGATATAAAAACAAAAACAAAAACAAACCACCCAAAACCTATCCATAACACATTCGTTCTCATAAAAATTGTGATAATCTCATACTCCAAATTCCTTTTAATATAATCTACCATGCCGTTGTGAGGAAGCCAGGTAAGAATCTCCCTATGGAGGTTTTTTATTTTAATTTTAGGGTTCTTCTTCTTGAAATAATGATGAATATTAAATTAATGTATAATTTATATTTATTTGGTGGATCTCATATTGGACTTCCATTTATTTTTCATGTATATAGGAACACAAAGATGAAAACACAAAGCAGCACATGGTTCTCTTTATCTTTTTTTTTATTTAAAATTTTTATTTTATTTTTGTGAATTAGGTTTTATCCAAACTTTGTTTTTTAATTTACCTGGGATACATTGCATGTTAACTAGGTTTCAAATTGATTACTACATTGGTCCATGGTTGATTGTTGGGTTATCAATGACTTTTTTTTATTTATCGTTTGGGGATTACTGGCAGTGTATAGTATAGTGTTTCGCGTAAACTGGATTCCAAAACGGAGATCATGGACCACTTCATCATTTGAGGTTGTAGCATCAGTGAGGTATAATTGCTCCTATTTTTATTTTTGGTTGAAACGTAAGCTTTTCAATGTCTTTTGTTTCAATTAATTAACGTAACTAGAAAGGTTGGATGGGTTTAGTAATCTGTTGAAATGGGCATCTTTGCTCGGGTAGTGTTACCCCTAAAACAGTTTTCCATAAACAAATTTCTTTAGAAAAAATGTAACCAATATAATGATTTACAAGGATTCATTAATTATAATATTAGAACAATTGTTAATTGTAAAATGTTACATGCAAGCATAATGCCACGTGGCTTGGTTTATCTGTTAGAAAGATCATGGGGGTCGGGTTCACTTGAAACTTTTTTTTTTTTAATCATGAATTTCTCTATACTTTATGCATACTTTTTATATATCATTCATAAAATTTGAATACAGAAATGCAAATTAGAAGGGTTATGGGTTTGGTAATCTATTGAAAAAGGCATCTTTTACTCTGGTCAGGTTCGTAATACTGTTTTACATAGTATAGCATTAACTCATGGAGTTTTTATGCAAGAGGAAAACATAATTTCGGACAAAATGAACCACAGAAAGTCTCAGAGGTTGAAAAGCTTCTCGAACCGTTAGTGAGCTTGAAGAAGCTGTTTTGCTGGTGGATCTATTTATTTTGACATGACAAGTTAGATATAATAAATTACCCACATTATCACATTGGCGTGGGTTCATCAAAGTGCATAATTACCAAGATGCTATTCAATGAAATACACAAGCCTCAAGGAGGTTTATTAGCTAACAAGGATTACCCTAATGGGTTTCATCTACAATTATAACACAATGCGGCCTTGGCCCTCTCATTGGTAATAGCTTAAAAGTTGAACCAGTTTTGCTGATTTTGATTTTTCTATAGACTTTATACTTGCTTGTGTAAAGATGTTTTTACCTTCAGTTTTTTTTATAAAAAAAAATTATTTGTTGCTGATTAGAATGATCTCCCAAAAGGGAAATGTAGATGGATGCAGACTAGCCTTTGATCCCTTTAATGACTTCTAGAGTGGATTATGGAAGCATAGTGAGGCTCGAATTCAGGAGAAAGTAGTTGTAAGTTGTAACATTAACTCTCGCAACCAACAGACTCTGACTTCAATCAAAACCCACATCTTTTTCCAAGTAATTTACTAATTTGTTAGTTCTAAAATTAAAATATCTAATAGTAATAATTAGTAGTGTAGAGCATATAAATGTCAAAAGTTACAAGATATGACTCATTTTTAATGAATCGGAAGTTCAGGTTGGCTAAAGATTGTATTTTTAATGTTACGGGGCTATGACGACATGGACACGACTATGGATGACATATATAATAGTGTTTAAAAGAGATTGGATGTAACGACAACATTTGACAAGGTACCATCCCCACTTTATGTTACTTGCCAAATTCAAGGTAAATTGAAACGGTGTACGTATCATCAATAGTCTACTAATTTGTTGACTTTAGAAGTATCTAAATATGTTCCAGCTTAGAAAGTTTATTAAGATCATTAGTGATTTGTAAAATAGTATACCAAATTAAGATCAGGTGGTTTAAACCACTTAATCAATTGGTTTGAACCACTTGATTATAATGTTGTTCAATTTTTTGACTGACTTTTAATTTAGATTTGATTATTAAGATCATTGGTATTGGTGTTCTTTCTTTTATAGATCGCAAAATTAGAAAAGGGAAAAAAATGATTTGTATAAATCGAGCTTTAATCATTGATTGTTATGAAAGTACTTCACTTGCAAGAAGCTCATATAACCAAGGAATTCTAGCAATAGGAATAAAGTCAGCCCGATGCCTAGATAGCCTGGAAAACTGCCAATGACTGGGTTTCTGAAAGTGGGACCTGATACGACAATTAAAGATCAAGCGAAGGACTACATGAGTGGTTAATAAGTTAAGGCAGTCTTACTACAATTTCTTTGGTACCAAACATTACTAAAATCTCAAATACGTTTCTAGACAAATTAAGCATTGTGAATGCGTGTGGAATAACCTTCTCCTTTTTAGCTTTCTGCTACCATGTTTAATTTCTGCATTGTGCACCTGCAGTAGACTTAAAAGCAAGGATTATAACTTACTTGATCCAAATGAATCTTATACTTGATTATATTTTGCAGGTGTGAACATATTCAACATCTTATACTTTTATCCACATCAACTATAGAAGCACTAATTACTTCGGCTAAAATAACTTTGTTCAACATCTTACGATATGTATTGGTGCAAGAGGGACTAGGAAGTGGCACATCACAGAAACCCGTCATCAAAATATTTGTCATGTTCATTGATAAAAGATGTATTAATTGAGGAATATCATGAGTTTTAACATCTTATTAAAAAAATTGTAAAAAATAAGAAGTATATTTTGTGTCAATAAATATTTTTTTGACGTTTGTAATGTATATGTATTTTGAAGAGGATATAAAAATCGGAAGGTGGTGTTACATTTTAAAAGTTATCTATTCATTTATATTTTAAAAGAATGGCAAACACGCAGGTGGGTTGGACAAATATACCTGTTTTAACCCACATATAAAACTTGGCCTAGACCCATTTTATCCGTACTTTTTTAGCAAGTGGGCAGTTTCTTTATGGCCATAATTCCATAAACTACACAATATTATTTTGTTTTACGTTAGCTTTTGGCACACCTCCTCGGGTTTTTGGTGTGCTAGAGCAATGGATCATATTTGGGTATGTCAAAGCGATGCTAATGATTGGTTATCTGGTTTTGTTATTCTGTTTACCAAATGAATTTAGTGTTGTGGGCTTGATCGAGTTTTTGTTGTAGTTATGACATTTTACCCCGTTAGTACCCATGTTAAAAGTTATGTTGGATAACTTTGCCCATATAGTTTTAACTTTAGAGTTTTGGGTTATTAACTTACTTTAAAAAATTCAATTGAAGAGACTATTTATTAGTTGGATAGATGAGATCAAAGTATGAAGAGATGGGATATAACAGTTGTATCAAAATATAATTGTTTCAAGTATAATCAAATATAAAAAATTTTATTTATAATTATTTAATCATGCCTGGGTAGTTACCCGGGTTGATTAGCTAGTTAATGGATATTGACCTATTATCGATCCTCGTCGACGGGTCTCAGATTTAACATGAGGAAAGGTAAATCACGTTGAACTATAACTAAAGGGATACGGGGTGAGATTTAAACTCCTAAGCTCCATTTATATGGATCATATATCCCCTGGTGCAACTAAACTACTATATGGGGGACTCAAAGTACTGTATTGAGAAGCAGGAAACATGGTTATTTTTCCGGTCATTCCAAATTAACTTATAACGTTTCTATTGCTAATCCAGTTGAAGGATAAGACCTTGACTTTATCTTCTAAAAATATTATTTACTTGTTTACAAAATTGAACAAAAACATCTTTCAAAAGTTGCATATAAACAAAGACCAATCTGGTAGTTGGGTACACGATTTTTACGACCGATCGAGTGGCCCTGATATAATTGAGTCCAGGTGGTCCTTACTATTTTAAAACCATGTGTGATTTATCTAATGTTGTTTATGAAGTTTCATGATCAGTGTTTACAAAATTGAACAAGTGTGATTTATTTAATGAGATTGTAAGGGTCGGTAGTTGGGTATTTACCGTAGTTTTTAAGCAATCGGAGGTGCCCAGAGCTCTGAACGCGTAACTCTTGAAGAATGAGCATAGAATAAAATAATTTCAATCTCAAAGTTCAAGTCTCACTCCTCACATTTGTAAGGATATAAGTAAATAGTGGGTATTTACCGTAGTTTTTAAGCAATGGGAGGAGCCCAAAGCTCTGAAAGTGTACCTCTTGAAGAATGAGCATAGAATAAAATAATTCTAATTTCAAATAAGAATAATTGTTAAATATTAATCTAGCGATATATGATTTCAATTTTTTTTTTTTTTTACTATTTTCATTCGAAGTATATAAGTTTAGAGCATTGCCTGCCACTCTCAACGAAAATTACATCTTTTGAATTTAACTATATTTTAAAATTATACAACATGAACTTTTTGTTATGGAATCTAATATTTGAATTTATAAGATCTTATTTAAATGTTTTAAAAGTTAATGATGTTTCTTGGGTTAAAAGAATGTATATAATAAAACAAAATGTGAGATGAATCCACACTTTTCAATTAGAGGTTTTGTGAGAGATAAATACATCATTTTAAGCTACTAGTTTTATGTCCCACGTGTCATTGCAGATATATTTTTTTAAAGGGTAATACCACACCACACTATCTTATATATGTTTTGCTCTAAAGTTTGACAACAATCACTATAAAGGAAAAAAAAAAAAGAAAAAAGAAGTAAAACGATTTATAAAAAAAAAAAAAAGACAAAATGAGGGTTGAACCCACAAGCGTTTAATTGAAAAGCAACACAAAACCACTCCATCATAGATATGTTTGCTCAAAAGTTAGACCTATCATATAAATATATATAAGGACAATACGACAACCACTCCATTGTAGATATGTTTGCTCAAAGGTTTGCCATATAAAAATATATTTATTTATTTTGTGCACAAAAACCCAAAAATACAAACAAACAAACAAAAAGTTCAAAAAAAAAACCAACAATCACAAAAAAACAATCAAACTCTATTATAGATATGTTTGTTCAAAGTTTGTGGTATCAAATATATAAATATTTAAAGGCAATACTACAACAACGTTCAAAAATTTACAGTTATATATTTTGTGCAAGAAAATCAAAAATCACAACAACAACAACAAAAAATTTAAAAAATTTGCAAGAAAATCAAAAATCATAAACCAAAAAAAAAAAGTGAAAAAAAACAAAAACTTGACACGTGGCAAGTTAGAAGTTACTATTCGCACAAAATATTATAATTATTATTATAGGCTATAATTTGTGTTGAATTATTAATTTAAAGTTTATCTTTTAAAATTGTAATATTTTCTTTATATTTATAAAATTAAAAACCACTAGATTAAATAGGTTCAAACCCCTACATAATGTTTGAAAATCAGTTCAAAATGTTCAGCTCAACCATTATTTTGGTCAATCGATCAACTCCAGGCAGTTTTTTAGAGTAACCAGACACTCATCAACTCGGCCACTGTTGTCGGTTTTTACAGTTTAATAAGTTTAATCGGTTCGATTAAAAACTGGCTGTTTCAAAAAAATAGAAATAATTAGAAGTCAAAAGCTTCTCTAAAGGTAATTTTTAGTTTTTAATTTTATCTTCTTAATTACTCCTATTTTAAAATTAAATTTTATTAGTGGTCACGTATTTAATATGATATTTATATGTATAAATTATGTGTGTATGTGTTTTTTTGTTTTTTTTTTTTGATATGATTATGGTGTCATGATTTGGATTGTCTGTAATATATTGGGTTGTTCTTAAAATTTAAAACTTATATTTTTGTTGGATTGTAATTATTTGACATTATTTTTGAATGAATTGTTACACTCTTAGTAGCCTTGTTTTGGATTTAGCTAAAACCGGTTTTTACAACATTGGAATTTTGTTTTTTTTTTTTTTTTTTAACAGGTGATTTTCGAATAGAAACAAACTCTTTCACCGCTTGAAAAACCTCACTAGGCTCTTCTAACAACTGGGATTAATAGAATATGAATTTGCACCTGACAAAATTTGAACATCCGTCTCATGGGTAAAACTTGAGTATCTTACCACTTAAACAATGAATCATTGACGGAATTTAACAAATTTAACAAGAACACGTTTCAAAAATCTTTAGTTCTAGATAAACCAAGACCAATTAGTGGGTGGGTACATGGTTTGTTACAAGGGAGACAATATTAATATCATGTTTTTTAATAAAACTATCACATTCACGCATCATCTATTTGTACAATCTGTTGTCATATTTATACAATGTAGTAAATTAATCAAAACTGATGATACATTTATATATCTAAGATTATTATAAATTTATAATAGGAAATTAGGAATATAGGAATTAAGATTATTATTATAACAAGTGGGGTTCCGGCCGCCTATATAGTTTGAGTCCGTGAGTGGTATGAAACGTGTGTGGTATACTTTCTCTATCAGAAGTTTCCATCAATGCGTTACAACTTACAAGAAAAGACATGTAAAGTCCCTTTTGGAAACTGTAAGGTTGTGTTTGTTATATAGGAATGAAAGATGGAATGGAATAAATGATTATGATGTAATACAAATAGGGGATAACTTATATGATGTTAATAGTATATAGTTAGGTGATGTTTGTGAGGGGAAACATTAAAATCAGGAGGGGGGGGGCTTTTTATCATTAAAATATTTATGTGTGTGCAGCATATATAATGTTAACAGCATATAATATTTTCCCATACAAATAATGTGTTTGTTTACAATTTGGGAATAGAATGCTCCATTACATATGGAATGTGATTCCACCAAAAAAAAAAAATTTAATTCTTTGGGGAACCCATGTTTTTTTTTCATTCCATCTAGGAATGAGAGTTAAATTACATCAAAGCCCTTCTATATTTTTCACTATGCATAATTAGTCAAGTTTCAATGGGTATTATAGTCATTTACTTACTTATTTGATTTCATTCCATTGAGCAACCAAACATGACAATGGAATGGTAATGATCCATTCAATTACCATATTTATTTCATTCTATTAACTATTTCATTCCGTCGTTATTCCATTCAGTTCAACCAAACATACCCAATAGAATGATGTATGATAGACTATGGGAATTGTCTTGGTCGTCAGATTTCATTGAAAAATATATATCTCTTTAGGGCCTCATCCCTTTATTAAATAATTAAAATTTTTAATTAATTAATATATAAATTTAAATACCTAATATAATTAATATTTTTATATTAAAATTTTATTATGTTTATTGTTGTCATATTTATCTATTTCTATCACCGATACTATTTTTGGTGATAATTTATATTTTTTAATATATTGTTATTTATAGTATATATAAATAAAACTTAAATATAGTAATCCATAAAATATGTTAAATAAATAAAATAATATATATATATATATATATATATATATGTATCTAACTTATAATTCAATATTACTTATCAATTGATCAATCATAACTCTAGATTTCACTAAATTAAGTTATTAAACATGTGACTAAATTGTCATAATTAAAATTATAAATTAAAAAATATGGGCCCA
>JAOEHQ010014278.1:0-15664 GCA_025447715.1 Asclepias incarnata
ACTCGAGCTGGGCTCGAGCTCGGTAAGTGATCAAAGCTCGATTATAAAAAACTCTTGAAAAAAGCTCGTTAGTCATACATTCGTTAGTCACAATTCATTATATATATATGTATATATATATATATATATATATATATAATTATGTATATATAAGAGCTCATTTAGACTCGTGAGCTTAATTGAGTTATGTATTCGAAGTTCGAGCTCGGGCTCAATTAATAAACTAGTCAACAGTTAAGCTCGAATTCGGCTCGAACTTATTTAGGTTCGGGTCGAAACGAGCTTTTACAAATCAAATTTGAATAGTACTTGAATAGGTTTGACTCATTTACACTCCGACATCTAACACATGCAAATGGCAAAATAGATCACTAGGTGGAAAGAAACGCCATGTGTAGAAGGACGAAATACATGTTATAGGACCTAGAACATGTAAAAACCTTGATATGCCAAAAAAAATATATATATTTTATTGTAGAGTAAAGTATGTATACCTTGCCTTGAATTTAGTAATTGCCTTACTTATAGTCAAAAGTTTGGAAGTTCGAACTCCAAGCACCAAGATAAGTTGCGAATTTACTTGGTAAAATAAATAATTTGGTTATCTACCTCTTTTTTTTTTTCTCCATTTTAACTGATATTTAAAATGTACTTTTTTTATAAGTCCCAAAATATGTTTAAAAGATCATTAAATAAAAAGTTTTGCTTTGAATATACATAAATCTAGAAGGTATAGTAGGTATGTTTATTATGCGAATTATATATGCATATGATAACTTTTTATGATTTTTCAGATGTTAATTATCAATTACTTCTTGCATATTAGTCATTTCATTGTTATTTTTATTTAAATATTCATTTTGATTTAAAGTGAAGGAACAACTATATCTTCAATAAACTAAAGGCTTTCAAAAAAATCTTAAGGATTTAGTGTTTTTTTATTTATTGATTAACCTAAGAAAATCAAGTGAAAAGAGAAAAGAAAAAAAAAGGAAGTGAAACCTGGTTTCGATAATATCATGATATCTTCTTTGAATTACGTTATTATTATAAGATATTAGGCCCATGTATACACATGAAAAAATTAAATGAAAATAATTAAAATAGTTTGAATGATTTTATGTTTAATAATGATATATGTCAACACATTAATAAAAAATGACAGATAATTTATAGTTTTTTTTGTTAATTTTTCCAAAAAGTAGTTTTTTTTTTTAATTTATATATTTGGGTTTGCAACAAAAACATTCACAGAGTGAAAACCGGTGGCTCGGCCTCTGTGGGTGGGGATTTTTCTCGGCTCTTGTTAGCGTAATTGGATCGAGTTTTTTCATCCTTTTTGCAAACCTAGCAGTTCGAATCCCAAGAAGCGTCTAGAGTCTTGGTATTGTTGGTATTCTAGACTATGTAATTGTAATTGTACGTTTTGTACTCCTTTTGGCTTCTAGTACTTTGCTAGATGCCTTTATTATTTTAATATATATTGCCGTTCTAAAAAAAAAACCAAAAATGTCCCTCTTTTTAAATTTTTTTTTAATTAACCAATATAGCTATAATACTCTTAATGAATTAATTTACACAATTTATCCCTTAACTCTTAAAATGACTATACTACCTCTTTTACATTAATTACCTACACTACTCGTCACCGTCACCACCCGTCGCCACCGTCACCACACTGCCGCCGTCACACCGTGCGGGCATCCATCTAGTACTACTTGAACCAAACTAAATAATTTTTTTAAATAGAATTTTTATATTTGTAAATGATAACAAATGGAGTATAATAAACTTATAAACTTAATTTTGAGAAAAGTAAAAAGGTTAATTGTCGTCTTCTTTTATCATAAGAAAGACGCAAACAGTACTGTGATTTTGCTAAGCCAAATAATGCTTCGTTAAAAATGGGTTTTGACATCATGTAAATATAATATGGATTTTTTTAATGACAACCATTAGGGCTGTCAATAACCTGCATAAAAAACTTGTATCTTCCATATCAAAAGTCCACCCCTGAATTTTATGGTAACAGTACAACTATTTTATGCACGTTAATGACAACCCTATTAGCAAAACCCATATAATATTAAAGTCCCAAAACAACAAAAGAAAAGATTATCATCTGAACCAAATCTAATATTCCGTATTACAAAGAAGTTAAACTTTCAAATAAGGCCAACAATTTTTTCAAGCACATTATTATCGCTATGTTATTGAGGTTTTTTTTTAAAGAAAAGAAAATAAGCTATAAGATTTCAAAATGAGTTGTGTTTTTAAGTCTTTTTAAAAAAAGAATAGACATAAAATGAAATAATTCTCTAGTTGTTTTTTGACATAATTTATTTCTCTCAAAAATGGGATGATTAGAAACGAAATCAAATGATTGTCATTTCTATCTCTTCTCTTATTTTCTTTTATCTTGTTTTTTTTTTTTATCATTTCCTTTAAAAAATAAACTCGATAACATAGTGTATAAACTTGTAAATCCTATTTTAAGAAAGTTAGCGGGTTGGCAAATGAACTTCGAGAGTCCTGTGTAAGATTTTTTTTTTTTTTTTTTTAAAAATCCTCAAAAATACCCTTAATGAAATAATTTACAACATAGATCCTTAACTCTTAAAATAACTACATTACCCCTTTTACATCTGTTACTTTTACATTAATAACCACACCGCCGCTACCTCCGCCACCACCAATCGCCGCCACTATTACACCACCGTTGATTTGTGCTAATACCCCTCTAGTATTACTAAACTCCGAAAAAATTAAAACATGAATTATTTTTTAATACTAATATTAAAAAAAAAAATAAGTTGTGTTGTGTGCTTGTGGTCTACTTAGTTTTGAGTTTCTCTTATATCTTAATAGTCTTCTACATTTCAAATATTACATTTAATCTTACTATTTATATTTATGAATCTATGGATTTTATTATAAACATTAATGTATAACTATAAATTCTTAAAAAGCAGGGCCTGTGTCATCGCCTCTACAATCTATACTTGCCCTGATATTCCACGAAAAGTTAGATAACTTTATCAAACATATTTTTGATCTAAAATTATAAAATTGTCACATTGTTTACACTTTTAAATTTACGAAGCCAATATACAAAAAGCATCAAAGAAGATTCAAATACTTTCCCAAAAAATATTTATTTTTATTAATATTTTATACTCATTTTGTCTCATGATCCATTTTAACGATTACTTCAATAATCAACCGTTAAGTGGGTCATGTGTCTCTCACGTAAGGGGCAATATTGTCTTTTTACACATACAAGGCCCATTTTTGCTATTTATATATCCACAAAACCATTTTTATTTTTGTTTTCTTAGTTTTTTACTTTCTTCTCAACCCCACTAGGGATGGGCATGGGACCGTCCCGGTCCCGTCCCGGTCCCGGTACCGATTGTACCGGTCCCGAAAATCTCGAAATCTTGGTACCAGTACCGGTCCCATATCAACCGGTACCGAACCGGGAGGGGACCGGGATATCGGTACCAAATCCCGAGTAGTCCCGAATATTATATGGTGATCTTTGCACATAAGTACAAGTAACAAAGCAACAAGAATCTGTCACAAGTAGACACGAGTTAAACTGGATTTTTGTTAGTCGTAGTTAATAACATGTTATAGATACTTAAGATCATTCATAAGCAAGCTTTCATCCTTCATTAGGCTATAACTACTACTTCTGTTCAAAAGAAAAAAAAGGCTATAACTAACACTTCCTCTGTCCCATGAAATCTGCAACATCCTTTTTTTTTCTTCTATAAATCGTAAATTTCTTTTAGGAAGTTTATGTGCTGAAATTTACTTAAGTTAGATATATATTAGATATATATATATATACATATATATATATATATATAAAACATATATAAAATGCAACATTTCTTACATGTCGGGACCATCGGGATTTACTCGGTATTTCCCGGTACCGGTACCATTTGGTACCGATCCCAAAAATCACCAAAAATGGATACCGGTCCCGGTCCCATTTGGGATTCGGTACCATGTTTTGGGACCGGTACCGGGACGGTACCGAGACGGGATCGGGATTTGGGATTTTTGGCTCATCCCTAATCATACCACAAGCTCCAAGTAAAGAGGGTTCTTTTGGAAACAGAATATATAAGATTTCTAATATTCATTAAAGATTACCATCCCTCAAATGTTCCCCCGCTTAATTGGGATTGAGTTATGTTGTTGTTGTTGTAAATGTTCCCGTTTCCTTAACAAAGTCCAAATATTCATTGAAACATTTTATCAAATACTCCATATGCATATTAAAATACATAAACAGATTACAGATTACACAAAAATACCAATCACATGTGATTTAGAACAAAGTTAGATAAATAAATAACTGAAGCAATTATACCTGTTCATCCAGTAACACCATCTCAGTTGAAGATGTTTCCAGCGGTTTCAAATACACAGGTGCTTTCAAAGATGGATTACATAAACTTTGATTTTCCATGAGTCCCTCGTGTCATGAATTTCACTAATCAAACTAAGTTGTTATCCATGATAATCAAACCCTCAGCAAACAATAGTAATGGTAATATAGTATTATGTAGAAATATTTTTTTACAACTTTGTCATCTCTTTAAATAATAGTATTTATTGTATATATCTATACTACTATATAAAAATTATACACCCCATGTTGAAAAGTTGCACTATGCGAAATGACCAATATTCCCTCTTATCTATTTACATCATTAATCCCTTAACTCTTAAAATACATACACTACCCACTTTACATCAATTACCTACACAACCCGCCACAGCCGCCACCACCACCGGCCGCCACCACCGCCGCATTGCGCGAGTACCACGCTATACTCTTTTAAATTTCTAGATACTCTATAATAATTAACTCACTGGGAAGAAAGAAATTTGTATTCAGTTTATATGAGTAAATATTAATTTTCAACCTAAGATCCTTATTTAATGAACTAACTTTCTTTAGACGAATAATTTAAAATATGGTTCTATAATTCTTCAATTATTATTTCCAAAAATATCGACAATATCTTTTAAATAATTAAAATTTTTAAATCTCCATTATTTTATGAAAGATTTGCTCTAATTCATTCACAAATCACAAATATCTATCTATATCTATATTTTGTAATCGTTTTATGCATGTAGAAATTTTATAAAAAAAAAAAAAAACCTACCAGACTCTCTACTATTCCAAAACAGGTTCATTACATTTTACTCCTTGTTTTTCATGTGTTCTTTATTAAATAGTTGTCCACTTATGTTTTACTGCAAGGCTTTAGATAACTCATTTGTTTTTGGTAGCATGTTCTATAATTAAACATAAAAACACTAAATATTGAAACGAAAGTTATAACCTATTTACTTTCAAACTACTTGTTCATCGGACGGGCCCAAAGAGTAGTATATATATAATGTGGATTTATAATTGAAGGGAGGTTATGGTGTGATGTTTCTTATTGTGCAAAGTGTTCTTTTTTATCTTTTCCAACTTTTGGTTCTTCCCGTCTTCTTCCCCACCACCACCGACCTTCTTCCCCGCCGCCAACACCACCACCGTCGTCGCCGTCGCCGGAAACTGTGATTAGAATCGGGCTAGGGCATTAGTAAGGGGTAGCCGGTGGGTGTGATCTATGGGGTGTGATAGGTCATAGGGGTGATCGGTGATGGGGTGATCTACATGCTCCGTCATGGCTTAACTATCGCTGACATTCAACTTAAAAATTACTGACATGCATCTAAGTTCTAAGATGTTTGTAAGTAATAGTTAACACTTAGCTTAACTATTACTAACATACATCTTAGAACTAAGTCTAAGATGCATGTTGGTAATAGTTAATTTGTATGTTAAACATACATCTTAATTAATACTGACATACAATGTCGATAGGAAAAGAAATAGTTAAGCTGTATGTTTTTCTATCGACATTGTAAGTTAGTAATATTTAAACTGCATATTAGTGTTTCGTACACTTCGCACGTTAACCTGGAACTATAATTGAAAATGGGGAAATGAATAACAGCAAACATAAACGAAACTCGTGAAGTCGATATGGAGTAATTTTTTTTTATCTTGAATGTGAAAATGGCAGGGGTATTTTTGTCTATATACGACCCTTCAAACTTCCTTCCGTGTTATATAGGATTTAAATTCCTACACCTACGGGGTTTCATTTCAAAATCCTTTCTAAAAAACTTCAACCAAACACTGCCTATTATGCCTATTTGTAAGATAATCTCCAATGTATACATCAAAACATCAAATTTGATATAATGTTTGGTATTAGCTATGTAATGAATTATTACTCTAGCTAGATGTTAGAATTAAACAAAAAATTGTATTTTATATAAAATGGAAAGAAATTAAATTAGAGCAAAAATTTACTGTAAAAATTATATTTAGTATAAAAAGATTATCATTATACACTAAATTTAGTATCTATATCATATGATGCATACATTAGAGATGTCTTATATTTCGTGAATAATATGACATTATCACTCCGGACAGTATAATCACAATCAAATTTTTTTAAAAAAAGTGTAGATTTTTTTTTAACGGCAGAATAATATTATTATAAAAAGTGACAATCCAGCAAGTTGCTAGATCTCACCAAAACAAAGTCTAGAACTACATCCGAAATAACAAAAGTACTAGACGAAACTCATGACTTGAGCTGCAAAGAGTGAAAAAGGAGTTCAAAAAACTCGTGCCAATTACGAAAAACCGAGACAGGAGAAAAAAAACCCCACCAACAGAGGCCGTGCCACCGGTTTTCACTCCGTGGTGTTTTTGATGCACTCCCGTATAAGTCATGAGCGGATGGAATGATAGTCGACCCAACTGCTACAACTAACAAACTACTATCAAACCACCCTCTACAGAAGCAAAAATACAAACTCATAATGAACAAGGATTATCTAACCAATCGATCCAAGTGATAAGAATTTTCTTATCCCGATTAACCGCCCATAAATACGACGAGGTTACAATGGACATAAAAACCTCCTTCGCACTATCACGCTTGGCATGATGAATAACATTATTTCTTACCTTCCACAAATGCCACCACCAATTGTATAGGATAGCTTTTACAATTCTATCCATACGGCTGGGAAGGTTCAAACTGTGTATCCAAGCCGCTAACTCTACAGGTCGCCTCGAAGGAATGTCAATTCTCATCCAATCCGAAATAAGCTTTCTTGTGTCTTCCACCATCTCGCAATTCTTGAATATATGCCGAGTTGTCTCAATACCGTTATCACATTGAAGGCACCGAATTGTAGACACATCAATACCTCTAGCGAAAAGGTTCATGAAGTTAGGAATGGCGTCTCTCATTAGCCTCCACACAAATATGTTTACCTTCTTTGGGACCAACTTGATCCATTCCACGTGCCTAGAATTTGCAACAGTTAGCCGATGTTTATCAATATGGAGCCGCAGATGAGAAATAATGAAATCCGAGACTCCATTAAATGACCATTTCCAACTATCTTCACTGTTAGCATCAAACTCGGAAGGCAGCTGTTGCATCAAATGAGCCAACTGTTCGGACTCAATTCCATTCCGGATCGTTCTTCTCCATTCCCAATCCCATTCCCCATTTGCTCATCTATTATCAATTGTACATTTTTTTTATTTGTTTCAAGAGCAAAAAGTCGAGGAAACTTCACTGCAAGGGGTCCAGAACCTGTCCATTTATCTGTCCAAAGTAAAGTATGTTTACCATTTCCCACTTCACGTTTTATCAGCTCACCCTTGGTAGTAGGAATCTCATGCACCTCTTTTATTGCTTTTACTATATTTGACCAAAGACCATTGTTTGATGCCATTGGAATTGAAAAACATTCCCTGCCATGTATTGCCGTGAGAACCTTCACCCAAATACAGTGTGGGTTTGCCAATGCACGCCACCTCCACCTATATAATAAAGCTAAATTCATTGCTTCTAAGATTGACAGAGATACCCTTAACCCCGGGTGCTTTTTTGGTACCGGCCATTGTCCATCCCATAAATAATAGTCTCAGACAACTCCCCTAACACAACGGAACATGCTGGAGGCAGTGCTTGAACCCAAAACTTTCTTATTCCCATAAATCCCTCCCGTAGGCATGTGTTTTTACGGGTAGTAGTGACATTCTCTATGCCTTTAAGCAATGTTTATTTTTAAACATATATAATTAACCAAGTTTGAATTTTTAAATAGGACTATTAAGTATAAAAAAATTTGTTAATGAGTACCATGTATTATTATAGGGAGTTGATATTAGTACCTTTTTTTATAATTAATTTACCATAGTGTAGTAATTTCATAGCATACTGTATAAACACTTAATGCATGATTTTAGTAAGATAAATTAAAGGTATGATACCAATGTCATTTCCTATTACTAGAAATAATACCCGCGCAATGCGCGGTGATTGATGGTTGAAGTTAAAAGGCGATGGTGTCCGGCAATCGGCTTCGCCGACTACCGGCTCTAAATTGTCTAACACATGTATATAAAAATTATATTTGTTGTTATTCATAAAAAATATATATATATAAATAAAAGTTGTTATGTAAATCTATATATATATATAGCAAAAGTGAATATTTGTTGTTTTTTCTTTTTTTTTGACAAATAACAAGGTGGGTAAGTCTGCACGTTGTTACGATGTTACGAGGTGTAGAGGATGAATATAGGAATGACAATGGATAAAAATAAATAAATAAATAAATTTGCGCATAAAATCTGCCGACTCATATTTGTGAGTTTGTGATAAAAAAAATATTTACGTGTGGTTCGGACTAAGAACTATTTGTGTACGTGTCACTTGTTGGTGTGAAGGTTAATGTGTTTTCTTTTAATGGCAAATTAATACTACATCCGCACATAATCTACACAATATTATAAATTGTGTCCACCATGAAAACCTTATAGTTGATGGGTCAACATACGTACCACTTAAACCAAGGCCGTAAGGTGTGAAGGTCAGTGTTAACATAATACTTTTGCATCACTAACGTGTTCATTAAATATTTACATTGAATTATTGTAAAATAGATTAGTTTAAAATTTTGCCCCAATGAATCCGGAACGACCAGTCACTTATTTATGGACTGCAACTTCTCATGTGAATTGAGAACCTTCCTCTCTTCCTGGTTACAAGTAATTATTCTTGTCTCTTGCCTTGCTGAAGTTATTAAATGGATTGCAAAACTACAAGTTTTAAAGAAGTACAAGCTCATTGTGGAAGCTATTTGTTTTATATGGTGGTGGTCGGTATGGAAGCAAAAGAATGATGTTGCCTTCAACGGGAGCTCTGCCTCAAGTGTTGATATTTTTAACTCAATAGTTTCTATGTCTTTTTTTTCTGGATTAATTGTCGTAGCAAGAAGGAAATGTTAGATTGGTCCTTATGGCAAAATAGTTCGTTATATGTGATGTAACTTTGATATTTTCTTTCTTTCGACGCCTTGCCGAAAGATTTGTTAATGCAATTCCTTTGTTTAAAAAAACAATTCATTTTTAGTCAATTTAAAATATATATAGCAAAACAATACACATCAATTACATTAAATATCAAAAAGTGCAATAAATTTATAAATGGCGAGAAATACACCATTATTTTAATCTATACACGGCCACTTTATATTTTAAATTATCTTATTATGTACAACACTTTAAGTCACAAAGTAGTAATTAACCGATAAAAATAGTGGTATACATATCAACATCGAAGATAAATAGTGTTATATCAAATTTGTAACTTAGTATTTATTGCACTAGTATTAATGCAGATTTATCACTGGCTTATTGCATGAAAATATATGATGGATTTTCAAAAGTTATATCATGTAAATGAACCTTTATAATTATTATATAATATTGTTAAATCTAATACTAGTATCAAGTAATCAGTATTAATTTGATCTAAATGTGTATATGGAGGTTGAAGATGATCATAGAGAGACAGGGGCGACCCTGAGAATTCAAGTACCCAGGCCGAGCCGGGAAAAAAAATGCCCCTAGTTTTTAGCGAATCCAAATATATAAGCAATTTTTTATATATAAATGAGACTTTATAATAATAACTAGTTATTGGAATCAAATATATCTATATATATATATATATATAACACATTATACTTATATATAATATGTATATATAAAATTTTTAAATTTTTTGTGCCCCTTCAAGATTGTGCCCTGGCCGGAGGTCGGGTTTGCCACCCCTCCGGGCCTCCCCTGTAGAGAGAATTCACACTCAATATTCTTTCACATTTTTTTTTCAATAAGCATATTGAAAGTTGTTATTAAAATAACTTAAATTGGGACCTATTTATACTCCATGTTTAATTCATTAAATCTGGACATGTAATTATTACAATTTCATATAGTGTACAGACTATTGTTACATCACAATATTGATCTAACAATCTCTCATACATAAAGGTGGTAAACACCCTGTCTCTGGAGACAGAGGTCATGGGTTCGATCCTCATCCCATGCAAAGGTTGGAGGGCCTTTTCTACCATTTAGGTAGAAAAATGGAAGCAGCCTCTCTATTTAGGTAGAGGTAAGGTCTGCCTACATCTTAACCTTCCAACATACACCGTCGAGGTATTGGGGTTCAAAACCCGCAAAAAACGGCACTGAGCAGTTTCTTTCTTTCTTTCTTTCTTAATCTCTCATATGTAAGGATAGCTTGGTTTGAATTTTGATTGTCTTAAATTATGACTTTGTGATTAATCAATTAAACTTTAAAATATCTGTGTTTTCTTAATAGTAGAATCATACTCTTACGATGCGGCGAGAGCATCATAACATCTAGAATAACAACTCTGATGTTTGAAATGATTGTAGCTACTTATAAAATTCAAAATGTTTAAAAAAAATATAAAAAAATGTTACATAACCTACTAAATATTTTCTTATTTATTACACCTTATAAATCATTTGATACTTTTTTACAACAATCTTAGAATTTAAAAATATATATAGACATAAGATGGGTGTTATAATTTTTTTGAAACTAGGGCGGGATAATAAGAGCTTCATGTTTACACAATATATCACTTATTTATTAAAATATCCACACTACCCTCTTTACATCAATTATCTTTACATCAATTATCTTTACAGCAATTACCTACATCATTCGACGCTGCCACCGCCGTCACATTGCGCGGGTACCCTCTATACTACATTACTACTATATAAAGATTGCACCCCCATGTTGAAAAAGTTATTAAAATGGGATATGCGATTTTACCCGTTTGCTCTTAATGAATTAATTTACATCACTAGTCTCTTATCTTCTAAAATATCTCCACTACCCCGTTTATATCAATTACCTTTGTATCAATTACTTACACCACTCGACATCGTCACCACCACCAACAGTCGTCGTCGCCACCAGTCGCCGCCACCACCACACCATCGCCGCATTGCGTGGATACCTCTCTAGTCTTCTACCTATACTTCTTAATAAAAATTTCATGTTCTAATTTGACTTGCTGAGTCTTTCATTTTTAACTTTAACTGTCAATATTTTTGGTTGTGTTATATACGTATAGAATATATGAATGGGTTGAGGTATTTTCATCGATATAAATTTTATCAAGTATTATATAAAACAAACAAAAATATATACGGTCAAAGTTAGAAAAGAAAGACTCAAAAAGTCAAACTAAGACATTTAAATTAAGACATAGGTAATACATTTTTTCAAGGTTGGAAATGTCCATAATGTTCATTATGCTCATTAATGACCTTTACACTATACATTAATTACATACTCTTTTCTTAAAATACATACATTACCTCGTTAACATTAATTATTTAACATCAGATAATTACATTACTTGCCGCCGTCACAATCATTATATTGTCGCCTTGCGTGAGTACCTCTCTAGCAATCAATAATAATTATCATAAATAAATGTAGCTGATCAATACTCCCTATTATACTTGGACATCGACAATCCAGATCGACAATCCAGATCGACAAAAATACGTTTGACCAACATGAAAACACAAACACATATTCATACATCTCTCAATATGAACCGACACAAACTTTATAATAATTATAATAATAAAGGTATTTCCTCAATCTCAAACGTGACCCCCCTCGTGTTTCCCAAACATCGAATTCGATTCGTACACGGTCCTGTCAATCACATCATCATCATTAATAATAACTCCCACCTTCTTCTTTATATATCACCCTCCACCAATCTTTCCATAACCATTCATAATCATAAAACCAAACCAACCATGCTTGAAGAGGTCGTCACCACGACCGATGGCTCTAATAACCGGAAACCAAGGATCCTATGTCTCCATGGTTTCCGGACAAGTGGTGAAATATTCAAAACACAACTCAAGAAATGGCCCGAATCGGTTCTTGATAAAATCGACTTCTTTTTTCCTGATGCCCCGTTTCCTTGTAATGGGAAATCTGAAGTTGAAGGCATCTTTGATCCTCCTTATTATGAATGGTTCCAGTTTAACAAGGTGATTTGATTTGATTTCGTTATGAATTATTTCTTCATTTACGACAACAACTGTATCCAATCCCGACAGTCTCTCATAATTTTCGCATTTTCATATGGTTTATTACGAGATTTTGTTTGATTTTTTCTTGTTGTGAATGAATTGTAGGAATTTACGGATTATGAGAATTTGGATAAGTGTCTTGAATATATTGAAGAATGTATGATCAAACATGCACCCATTGATGGTTTGGCTGGCTTCTCACAGGTTTTAAATTTAATTATGATTATTATTTTGGGTTTATTTTTTTTAAATTGCTTTGATGAATGTGAAATTTATTGTTAATATTAATAATGTTTCTTAGGGTGCAATATTGGCAGCTGCTTTGCCAGGGCTGCAAGCTAAGGTAATATTATGTTACCATACTTATAGTAGAGTTTTACAGTAAATATTATCATGGTGAAAATGTAATTCGACAGGTTCAACTGAACCCTCTCAAGTGTACGTAGTTTTGTCAAAAACACAACTAAAATGTGTCATGTAAAAAACATGAAGTGTTAATTAAGAAATATAATTAAGTTACATGTAAGTTCATAAAATGAAATATTGGACATTTTAGTTTGATGGGATTTCATTTTGTAACATTTCATGATTTAGACGTCATTATGTAAAAAAAAATTTACGTCTAGTTAGTTGTTAGTGGTTCTAATCTTAAGAAATGCATCCTAAGATTCGAACACTTGATCCATGCACAGGAAAGACCTTGATAGCTAACCTCCTGACCAACCCTTTTATGAAGGTGTTTGCGTCATTATGTAACATTTAAATGTATGTATTTATTAACTAATTATTAATATCATGTATGTCATATTCAAGATACATTTTAAACTAGAGAAATGTTTTTAAAAGGTGTTGCTTTCTAATATAACTTATGATTTTCATTACTGACCAATTCTTTGTCCTATTACTATTTAGTTAATTAAATTTAAATTTTAATATTAAAAAATGAACTTTATTTATTGTACAGGGAATAGCACTGACGAGGGTACCAAAGATTAAATTTTTAATGATAATATCAGGGGCAAAGTTTAAAAATGAATCATGGGCAGAGAAGGCATATTCTCTTCCAATACAATGTCCATCTCTCCATTTTTTAGGTACTTTTTTTTGACCTCATTCTATGTGTTTGTTAATTGTTTGTGTTGAAGAATTTTTTATTTTTTTATTTAATTTTATGAATCATTCACATTACTATAACTATCCCGCAATTACGGGATAGCAAAAATTACAACACTTATTTTACATTAAAAGAATTCTAGTCCTCCCAACTAATAACATCTCGTTTAAATCTACTTTTATACCACAAATACCCAATTGCCTTAACCTCACTAAAAACATTAACACCACTAATCGTCGACCCTTTAAAGATCTTGTCGTTCCTTGCTTTCCAAAGGCTCCAACAAGTGACAAAAACAACAGCCTTGAAAACCTTCAAAATAGCTTCTTTAAATATAATAATTTATCATAATCTTAATAAAAGTTAATATTTATAAAGCAAGGATAAAAATTTAGCTTAAAAAATGTACATGTTGATATGAATTATAAGATTAACTAAGGTCAGCGGTCTAATGGAAAAAAAAAACCTCATAATTTTAATTAGTGTTTTCATATCATTAACGAAATTCAATTTTCAATGAATTAACTAATTCATTATGGGATTGATTGTTTTCCATTTCAATAAATAAAAATAAAGATAAAGATAATTGAAATACACTTTATACAAAAAGTAATGATAATCGATAACTTGCATTTCTTTTATATTTGAACGATAAATCTATTTTATTCCTAAACTATTCTAGATAATTACAAAATCACCTATGTTAAGAATTGAACCTGAATATCACCTCAAGAAGCAAAAGTCTTTATCAAATAGACTAATCCCACGTTATCAATAATAACCTGTATGTTGAATTTGACCAAAATGTGCAACAATGAATTTGGAAGTTATTATTTAGAGCCCTTGTAAGTTGTAACCACCATTCAATTTTTGTTGGAAGTGTCATAATCAATGCCTTTCAAGTTGGGCTATGTTTAACGAATGGAATTCGAAGGATAGACCCCATAATACAATAAGTTTCGAATAGTAAAACCTTCATAAATTAATAGACAATTCTTCTAGTCCACAAAATGACAACATAGACAATTCTTCTAGTCCACAAAATCCAACAGCCTCATTTATAGCATAACTATTGATGATTCGATGAGGTGTAGTGTGGTAGCCGGTAGCACACAATCCACCTACCTCCATATTTTCTACAATTTTCTTTTAATTCGATTACAAATTTCTTTCCAACTTCTAGAAAAAGTGCCCTTTTAATGTAAATAAATTAAGAGATTATTACACGTGGATGAACTAACTATGACAAAATATCTATGTTATGTAAAGATCTTGTAAAATATCTATATCACGTAATGAACTTTTAAATTTCGGTTATTGGATGTACCCGGGTATATGTGACAACTATATAAGCTGTCACTTGTACGTTTTTGATTGGTCGGGTACATCCAATAACCGGATTTGAAATTTCATTACATGAGATAGACATTTTACGAGATCTTTACATAACATAGACATTTGGTCATAGTTAGTTATATCCACAGGTAATAATCCCATAAATTAACATGTATGAGTTTGCTATGTTTTGGTTCTGGGTAATTTGCATACAATAGTAACGAAGTTTGCATTAATTCTCAAAGTTAAAAATCAACTACAAAAATTATCCATAGCCGAAAGTAACTTTTGATTTTTATCAATAGTAGTGGAGGTTCGACATTCACATTGACTTTCGGACCATACAACTTTGACATTTTAACAAGTTATCTTTGATAGTCATAATATGTGATTGATCACCAAACCGCATCTACTCTTGATACGTTGCTAGGATCTCCTTATGGGGTGATATTATGATTTTAGGGTTTTGTTGGCGGTTCCCCGAAGATACAAAGCGTAGAGATGCTTAACGTCATTTAGTTGTGAGAGATGAGTCTGATCGTTGTTGATAGAGGAATCCTCTATTTATAGGGAATGCTTGTCTTGGAGGACAAGATAGAGATTTAGGATTATCCCTAGTTAGTTGGGTGTGGGATACACTTGACATG